>SNQJ01S0044831.1:4403-16185 GCA_010110895.2 Picea sitchensis
AATCTATCAACGAACCTCGCATACCATAGGTCAAACCATTCTGCCAATCGTTAGCCTCATGAAGTTTACCTTAACCAAGACCCAAGTCTTTTTATTGTGCATAAACGATTTGACAGTACTTCATGGGACGCAAGCCCACAAAATGGAACGCCCCACGCCCACAGTAAAACAGGAAAACGAAAGTCCAAGTTCAGAGAAAAACAATCCAGGTTGCCAAAGAAATAAAAACAAAACCTTTATATTCTGTGCAGAAAAGTTCGTCCAAGAGTGTCAACAACTCTCCTGATTGGATTGCAGGCCTAAAAGTTACAAACTCAAGGCAGTTCGGAATCTAAAAATCATAATCCTGTGTTTACGATGTCGGCTGCATAAAATCCTTCCTAACCACAGTCTAAGGTATCCTTGACATGAATAGTATTGGTTGAATCAGAATGGCTCCATGGATTGGCCCTGATTCGAATATTTAGCTAAAAAGAAGAGGCAGAGGTAAGAAAATTGTTACACCACAAACTAGTCGATCTGTTTTAAAATTATTTAAAAACTCAGCCGCAGGCCCAAACAGACAGCAACCCGTGGCATGCAAGAATGAAATTGCCAGAACCAAATTCAGTAACAGTATAATAAAACCCACTCATGTGCAATTTTGACCGAGCTAGCCCGCAGGTCCGCTGGCCAATTTGTATATCGCGGAATTATGGATGCTATTTGTAGGCTACTAAACAATAGATGCCCAATTTAGAGGCCATCGGTCCAAGAACCCAAGATCCAAAAAGTGGCTAAGTATGGAATGCAGAATCCGTACATTCTCTATAACATCTCATGTTCATACTTTATAGCAGTCTGTATTACTCGTTTTTCGAAAAATTTCTAGTTTCTCTTTTCTCTCTGCTTTCCCTTTCTTTACTTACTCATTTTTTGGAAAATGTCTAGGTGCGGGATTTGGTGGATTCGTGTCTTCAGATTTCCATTGTTACTTTTATATCACCAGCCTGACCGACCACTTCCCTGTTTCTTATTGAACAAACTTTTTGAATCGTGGGTTCTTGCATAAGCGGGTTTAACATTGTGTTTCCATTGTTCTGTTGCGTGCAACTAGCACTCGGACTTTCGTGATTTGCAAATTAGCACACAAACCCCCATTAATCTCGTATGCTTTCTCTTTTTGTTTGCTTGGTCCTTTTCCCAATGTCTCATGCTTTTATATACAGAAATCGAAGTTCATCAATATACAAATTTCCCTCTCGCCATTGCGCTTCCGTTGTTCCCCTATGCATAACCAACAGCCGAAATTCCGCGACATACAAATTGACGGTCGATATCTGTCACTGAGATGCAATATGACAATCGACCCTTCATGTATCCTCAGTATATCTTCTGCCCTTTTTATTTTGTAACCCGCCTAACCGCTTTCCATACTTGGGTATTTCTTGGAATCGATTTCGTGAGTTGTCGGGTGCATGAAATGTACAATGCTTCGTCGCAATTCGCCATCACTGTTGCCTTCGTACTTGTTTCCATATATGAAATAATTAAGCTTTAATGCTAGTAGTTCATCCTACAGGAACCATTAAGATTGTCATTAATGTACGGAAGTCTAGAGAAGATTTGTCATTACTACGAATTAAACTAATATTTGCGCAAAAGTATGTTATCCTTTCCAAGTATTCATTTCAAACATGATGCAATATCTTTTTGTGCGCTAGCAGGTTGGCATCTTTAAGAAATTTCTAATTCGTAATCTCTCTTCGTCGTCACCGCCACCTTCGCACTTTTTTCTAAATATGAAATTAGTGAGTACTAATGGTAACAACTCATTCTACACGAACCCTGTAGATTGGCATTGATCACCGAAACGCTCGAGGAGATATTCCATTGATACACATTAAACCATAATTTGCGGAGGGTTATATTATCCCTCCCCAATTTGAATTTCAAACATCGTCTCGAGCAAATGGAAATTCTCGTTAATTTGTGGCAGCAGTTCTGTCCAGATACAGTAAACACATTCGGGCATAATGGCCATAGGTTCCACTATTCTAGGGCATATTCTTACTACTCATCTCCCTCTGCCCAAGAGCAAAAAAGGAGAAGGTCCCTTGGTACACTGAGAGATATATTTCAATCTAAAGAATTCCAAGGCAACCATGCCTACTTATAGAACCTGCACACTTGCATTGATGGCTGGCGCAGAGGTTGATGTCATGGATTCCGAGCCGGAAGAAGATGATCTGATGGGAAATGATATGGCAATGGATGATGGAAATGCAGAGACTCTTCCCACTCCTGGGCCCAAATTGAAATAACCATAATGGACGAAACTTCCTGGCTCCATGATGGTAATACTGACAACACCAAAAGGAGTTTCAGAAAATAAACTGACGTTGAATGCAATATCCGCTTTGCAATGCAAAAGTAGGAATTCCAAAGTTCCAAATTAGTTTGTTCTGGGCGGAAGAGTTTCAGTGTAAGGAAATGATATGTTGATGCTCCCAGAGATATATTTCAAGCCAAAAAATTATTCACTTGCGATACCATTGTCCTATTCTCTGGATATACAATTAACATCTTCGGGAATCAGGTCCATAACTCTCACTATTGTAAGGCATTTTTTTACTAGTCATCTCCTTCCACCCATAATGGACTAATTTGGGCCTCTGAAATTCCACGTGCAACCTATGTCCCTAATTTTTTTCGACTATGCAGAGGAAGTTTATGGTTGTGTCCTAGGTTTCAGTTAAGGGCCCTACAATGGTTTCCGTCTTCTTCCTCATGGGAAGCTTCTGAAAACTATCATTTTCACCATAGGATGATTCATCCTAGAGAAAACTGCAAGGATCCTACATACTGTGGATCCCGTGCCTATGTTTTTGGCGGATACATTCAATGTTTTGATCCAAATAACTGGGTCCAATTTCTAAGGATAGATGTACAATACTCAATGTTTTTCTTTTCTTTTTTAATGGATTTGCTATTAAAACAAATTGCATTGGGGTCTTCATTGCTGCTTCTTTTCTAGATTTAACACCTGTTCTCATTGGCATGGTTTGGTGCTCTTGTAGTTCTTCGATATTTTTTTTACGTAGGTCATTTTTTATAAGATGGAACATCTAACAATTATATGACAATGTTCTATGTCAATTCACCAGCCTTTTATGCAACCAAAAAATGGATTACATACAGTTTCAAACCAATGTTCAATTATATTCATAATGCAGATAAAACATAGCAATACCAATGTACAATCTTGCAACAAAATTGTCATTCTTGTTTCTAGACACGCAGTTATTAAGTTTTAATGGCAACAACCCATAATGCAAGAAGTTTAATACTTAAGTTAATATGTTACAGTCATGGAAGAATGTATCAAGAACACAGTTACACCCACACATTCCAATAAAATCTAATGTTCAACAAAGCATTTGCTGGCAATTAGTAGAAAATGAAGTTTAATAGTTAAGTTAATATGTTACAGACATGGAAGAATGTATCAAGAACATAATTACACTCACAGGTTGCAATAAAATCTATCTTCAACAATGCATTTGTTGACAATTAGTACAAAATGATGGTTTTGCAACAATGGTGCTTCTTTGAAACCAATTCGTGCTTACGAAAACTGCCCTCCCCCTTTCTATTTTCCCACTCTTTTATTCCCTGTAGTTTCTCTTCTTGGTTACTTAATCGCTTTTTTTCCGAAAATTCCTTGTTGTGCAGCTTGGCGGATTCACATGTTTCCAACGAGCGCTTCCCCTTTCTTTAAATTGGCCCTCTATTGTTTCGTGTCCTACAAGTAGCACCCAGACTTCCACGATATACAAATTGACAGGAGGACTTGTGCGCTAGCTGGCTCAACATTGCACTCCATTTTTATGTGACCTCCAAACAACATTCGGAGCTTCGCAATATACAAATTGACACATGGGCTCCAGGGCTAGCGGGCTCAAGATTTCCTTTGTTTACGGATTGAAAAGTGCTAAAACGAGCCATACCACATTTGTGCCACATAAGCTATATTAAAGGGAAAATCATTTCCTCTATAGTTTTGTGTCCTACAAACAACACCCACAGTTCCGCACTATACAAATTGACAGTCGGAATTGTGGACTGGCTGGCTAAAAAAATGCCTCAGAGCTCCGCGATATACAAATTGACAAATGAAGCATACAACCAAGAACCAAGTAAACTTGTGAATTGTATTCCTGGTAGAAAGCGCTAATTTCAAACATCATGGAATGTCATTTTCACGTCGTCGGGTTGGTCCGTTCACGAAAAATTCAATCCTCGCTTCCGAGAATGAGTCCGCCGGACCATTTCCCTATTCCATACTTAGCCACTTTCCCAGAATTCCGCAAATATACAAACTGACCGCTAAACTGCCCCATCATGATCTCTTTTGTTTTACACGTTTTGCAGTGAAAAATTCTGATACATAAAATTTGACCTTGGAACACTCGCCTCTCCTCAATAACCCTGTAACCCTTTTTTCAATACCGTCCGACCGCTTTTCATACCTCGCCATTATTTTATTTCTCTCCCCCGTCTCTATCACCTTCGCACTTGTCTATAATAAAAGAAAAAAATTATATATATATATATATATATATATATATATATATATACATATATTGTTTCTAAATCTGCAATTACTGACATTTACTTCTAACAGCTCATCATGCAGGAACCGTATAGATTGACATTGATGGGCAAAAGGCTCGAGGAGATCTCTTATTAATGTGCATTAAAACAAGATTTGTCGGGGGTTATATTATCCCTTTCGAGTATTGAATTCAAAATCATGAAATGTCATTCGCACGTCGTCGCCTTGGCACGTTCACGAAACCTCCAATTCTTAATTTATCTTCGTCGTACCCGCCACCTTCGCATTTCTAAATATGCAATAAGTAATCTTTATTGCTAAAAAATCATCATGCACCACCCATGAAAATTGTCATTAATCAATGAAAGGCTCGAGGAGCTTTCCCATTCATAATCATTTAACCAAGATTTAGCAGAGAGTTACATTATCGGCTCTAACTGTTCATTTCAACCATCATCTTGAGCAAACCAAAATTCTCATAAACCTATGGCATCATCTCGACAGAAAGTTTATGGAGATACAGTGAACATCTTCCGGTGCGAGGACCCGAACTTCCAGTGTTCCAGAGCATATTCTTGTTACTCAACCTTTGTCACAAAGAACCAAGTAATTTGGACCTCTGGGATTTCTCCTGTAGGCTGTGTCCCTGAGGTTTTTGACTGTAAGGACCTGGTGTCTTGGTGTGCTGATCAATTTATTTCAGACAAAAGAATTATTCCACTGCAGGACCAGTCTTTTGTTTCTTTTTCACCTCGAGTCTTCCGCCAGATGCTAAGATTTTCAGAGCCAACATTGACGTTCAGAGGAGAATATTGCAAACAGTTCCTAGCAAAGCATAATAACAGGTTGGACCTCTTGCCCCATTTATTGGAAAACCTGCTTCTATTTCCTGAAGATATTACAAGCTTGCAAGTTAGTTCATTTAGAAATCCATTTCGCAAAATTGCCTAGTTGTTTACAAGAATAATGGGACAAGAGTCCACAACAATTGTTTCTCGGATGGCTCTTTATATTTTGTATTTCACAGTCAACTAACAAGTCATTTTTATTGGGGCAAGTTAATTTCCCATGAAATATGTTCCCAATTGTCAAGCTTCAAAAGGGAAAAGAAATTTTATATGTCATCCTACTTAGTTTTTGTGATAGTGCATTCCTGTCAGTTTCCACAATTATCTCTATCGAAGAATGTCAAATGGGAATTCGACCCAGTAACGTTCTGGTACCAGTCCTTGTGGAAGCACAAGGTTTCCCACTATTTTTATGAGTTTTTTAATGGCTTCGTGTCTGTTTTCAAAGTTTTGTTGTTAGGAGAATATTCTCCCCGCATATCTGAACATACAACTAGTTTTTTGGACAGGAAGGGGACACTCAAACATTTGGATAATTACACTGTCATAAGAATTTTTGGCTCCATGGAAAAACCTGCTTTCCTTCCATGTCACATTACGGACATAATGTTTGTTATAGAAGTAGCACGACAATACAATTATTGGTTGCATATGTTGCAAAAGAAGAAGAAAAAACAGTTCATTCCTCTGCCTTGGAAAGTAGGGGAGTTCGTGTTGAAAAATGTCAACAAAATTGATGGATTCACAGCGCATTCTAGCATCTCCAACATGGAATATGCTGAAATCATAAGAGGGTTCAACCCCTATAATATTTTTCGACAACATTTACAAACACTTGGCCTCGGTGATTGTTTTTTCAAAAAACACCTACCCAAAAACAGAGACAGTGGTGACAACGGTCCTGCCTCTGATGCCGATGACCTAGACACAGTGCAAAGCTGCACTAAATTGTACACGCAATAGGGGAAAGGCCCTGATGACAAGAGTGTTCAATCCGCAAATAGCACTCCAAAAAGTACGAAATCTTGGAACATCGCTCCAACGGCCCACCACAGCAACAAAGAAACTCAGAGCTCTTCAAACGGAGGAGGATATAACGACCCTCTTCACTCTAAAATTGATAGTTCTCACAAGATTCCAGTAGAGAAGAAGAGAAAAAAAAATGTGGGGTACGCAGAAGAGCCAGAAATTCAGAGTGAGAACATGGAACTTAACACTGATCTGGATAGCATGCTCTGCTACCTTGATCAGCCCGAAGACGCCATCCATCATAGCCGTCCAATGGACATATCCGTTACCGAATATTTTGACGAAGATGAATCCTTCGTGTTCCAGAGCATTGTTTTTTATAGCCAATCCAAAAAATTCATAATTGAGAAAAAAGATGTAAAAATAAGAAAGGAAAATCTCGTTCAAAGCTTGACCTTGCCAACATACGGTTGTCCCAAATCTGTAAACTTCACAACGCGAGTGGAGAATCACTTCATAATTCTATTGGAGGCATCGAGGCAGAGAATGCCAGACTAAAGGACCAAGTCAAGGAATTGGAAGAGGCTTTGATTCCTGTGCCATTGCTTGTCAATCCTTTGGCAATAGCCATGCCTTCCACCCCTGTAGCCAATGTAAAATCATCCTCCACCCTGCTTGCATCTTGTAGAGGATATGTGGAGAATAATATCAAGAAAATAATTGAACTGGTTACCAAGGCGTGGAAAACAGCACAAACCATCACTTCCCTTGGAACCAGAGCACATAGTTTGCTCGAACATTTGCAGGCGAAGTTAAAAAATGAAGAAAAATTCCTTTTAAAAATGATCCTTCCTTTTGGCACCATTGTTAACAATATGACAGAAACAAAAAGAAAATAACAAGATCTTCCATCCAAAAACCAGATCGATCAATTGAATGCATGTTGGAAAGAAAAAGTAAAGAACTTGCATCTCATTGTTCAGTCATGTGAACAAGCCATATCGAAGAAAGATAAATTATTCACAAGGCTGTCAAGAATAAACTTATCCAGAAAAACCAACGACTTCCAAGACCCCGACTTAATCGCAAACTCCTTTCCCTTAACTAGGCAAGAGTTTGATAAACAAGTTGATATGTTTAAGGCCTTGTCTCTGGAAAAAATTTACAACATCCTCCAGTTTGATCAAGCTCACGTCGACGACTGGCTAGTCAAATATTCAGTACAGAATGAGGAAATTCATCAGGCTCTGTGTAATCTTTCTATCGACTTCCAGGAATTAGAAAACAATGTTTTCAACATAAAAATCTGGAATGAGATCAACGTCGCCCCAATGAGAACCTACATTGAAGAATGACTCGAAAGGGAATTGAAGCAGGCCGCCGACGAAAGGAAACAGACAGTTGTCAGGATTACATCAGTCGTCGACGACATCATTGAAACCGCAGTCGTCGACAACATCAACGAAACAGTAGCTGGAAGAAAATAGCCAAAGGGCTCATATGTACCCTCACTATAAGTCTACTAATTGCATCTTGCTTTGTTTATCAACCCAATTATTCCACTTTTTTAAATAGAGATGTGTAGCCAAACACTTATACCTTTCAATTTATTTATTTTACAAGTATTTCAGTCTATCTTCTTTCTACAGTCATGTTTCTTGTACATATTCCTCTAATGGTCCACAGGAGCCCCAATCTCAGTCTACATGACAAATGCATTGAAATTTGAATTTATATGTAACATACTTTAATTTTTTTGTATATTTCAAAATTTCTAGTAGTATGTAACAAACTTTTATTTTTTGACATATTTCAAATAAAATTGTTTTCTTATCTCCTTTTAAATTTATGTCTTCATACATTTTTATCTTTCACCAGTTTGTATGACAAATGCATTTAAATTTTATATGTAACAAACTTTGAATTTTTTATATATTTCAAAATAAATGGTGTTCTACATGCCAAGCATCATTTACTTATACCCCATGTTCCCTAATATACATGTTGCACACAACATTTCCGTGATATATATTTCCAAATCTCACTTAGTATGTGACAAACTTTTATTTTTTTACATATTTCAAATAAAATTGTTTTCTTATCTCCTTTTAAATTTATGTCTTCATACATTTTTATCTTTCACCAGTCTATATGGCAAATGCATTTAAATTTCAAATTTTTTTCTTCCACTGTGAACAAATTTGTAGTTTGTTGTATACTTTCAAAAAATAAATGGTACTCTACATGCCAAGCGTCATTTACTTATGCCCCATGTTCCATGATATACATGTTGCACACAACATTTCTGTGATATACATTTTGCACCTAACACTTCTGTCATTTATAATTCGACCCCATTTTTCACAATTTGCTTTCTAACGTCGTTGGCATGAACTACGCTGCCACGAAGCCTTGTTTTCTATATACCTTGTATTAGAATTAGTTTTGTTATCATGTGATACTTTATATGTTCTTTTCATTATTTAAAAATCATAATTCCTATAAAAATAAAAATTGTAAATATTCATGATAATATACTTTTCTATCAATTTAACAATTTATCATCTTATTTTCTATATACCATGTATTAGAATTAGTTTTGTTATCGTGTGATACTTTATATGTTATTTTCATTATTTATTTTTATTTTATAGAATAATTTTTAAAAAAATACTATTTAATAATTATTTAGTAATGTTAATTAAATATGTATAAATATATTTCATATATTATAAATTTGGTGGAAAAAAAAAGTAAAATTTGATTTTTAGATGAAAATACTTTTTTTTTAAACCATTCAAATTAAATCCAATTAACATTATATTGAGATACATATACACTTTTCTATCAATTTAACAATTTATTAAAATTTTACCTTGGATAGAGAGCAAACTTCCCCTCTCACCCATTTAAGCTAAATCCAAATAACATTTTATAAGTATTTATTTTTCTATCAATTTAATAATTTATCATTTTATTTTTTATATACTAAACATTAAAAAATTTAGTTTTTTAATGGTTATGATATTTTATATTTTTTTCGCAACAAACCTTTTCAAATCTTATAAGATCATTCTTAAAAAAAAAAATATTACTTAGAAATGTTAAGCAGGTATGCATGATATATTTGGTCAGTTATAAATTTAGTAGAGTAAATATGTTACAATCAAATTTTAATATTGGATAGAGAGGATAACAACTTTTCTTTTTAATCACCCAAATTAAACCATATATAGTGTCAATCTTATAAGTTATTTTTTGAATAAATATTACTTAGAAATGTGTAGATATGCATCATATATTTGATTAGCTATACATTTAGTAGAGTAATTATGTTATAAACAAATTTAATATAAAGTAGAGAGGATAACAATGTTTCCTTTTAACCACCCAAATTAGACCTCCCTCTCTCTATAACAGTTTACCATCTTATTTTTTTAACAACTTTTCCTTTCAACCATCCAAGAAAAACCCTATATATGTCTATTATATAGTTTATTTTAATGATATATGATCTCTTTATTTGTTTGTGGTTGACAAGGTATCAACACTAGCGCATTCTCACTTTTGGGTTAGAGAAGGACAAATTGTATTTTTGTGGTAAACCTCAATGTTCAAAAATTTGTCAATTAAATTTATCTTGCAATTGAAAGGAGTGTTATCCTCCCCACCCAAGTTCAATTCCCAAAAACAACATATTAAACTCTTAAAAATAATATATTCTTATACATTGTTATAACAACCAATCATTTAAAATTAAAATTGTTTCATAAAACTCATATATAATATGTTAAAAAATAAAAATCAACATTACACCAAAAATAATAACTTTAAAAAGAAATTTAAATTAAGAAAGCAAGGAAGAAGAAATTTAAATTAAGAAAGCAAGGAAGAAGGAAACAAATTAAATGAAACATTTACTCATATATAATATATTAAAAAATAAAAATCGACATTACACCAAACATAACAAGGCTGCGTGGCAGCATAGTCCCTGCCAAGCAGGTTACAAGGTAAATTGTGGAAAATGGGGTCGAATTGTAAATGACGGAAGAGTTCGGTGAAAAATGTATATCACAGAAATGTTGTGTGCAACATGTATATCATGGAACATGGGGCATAAAATTTCATTAGCGCTAAGGCGCGACCCTGCGAAGAGATAATTGGTTAAGTGTGTCGGGTTGAAGTGGGATAGGAAAACGTAGTAGAGGCAGATGGAAATTGCAGCGAAGATGTGGAAAGCAGCATGAAGCACATGTGGTATCCATGTAGTAAATGATGCGTGGCATCTAGAGCACCATTTATTTTTTTATTGTATTTAACAAAGTACAATCTGTGCATAATGGAAGAAAAAATTTGGAAATTTAAATGCATTTGTCATATAGACTGGTGAAAGATAAAAATATATGAGGACATAAATTTAAAGGAGATAAGAAAACAGTTTTATTTGAAATATCTCAAAAAATAAAAGTTTGATACATATTACTAGAAATTTTGAAATATATAAAAAAATAAAAGTTTGTTAGATATTACTGGAAATTTCAATGCATTTCTCATATAGACTGGGATTGGGGCTGCCACGGACCATAAGAGAAATATGTACAAGAAATAGGACTGTGGAAAGAAGATAGAGTGCAATACCTGCAAAAAACTAAATTGAAAGGTATAAGTGTTTGGCTACACATTTCTTTTTAAAAAGTGGAATAACTTGGTTGATAAACAAAGCAGGATGCGATCAGTAGACTTACAATGATGGTACATATGGGCCCTTTTGTTATTTTCTTGTGGTTGTCGTTTCATTGATGTCATCGATGATTGTTGGAATCATGGAAACTGTCTGCTGTCTTTCTTCGGCGGCCTGCTTCAATTCCCTTTCGAGCCATTCTTCAATGTAGCTTCTCATTGGGGAGACGTTGATCTCATTCCAAATTTTTATTTTGAAAACATCATTTTCTAATTCCCAAAAGTCGATAGAAAGATTACACAGAGTCTGATGAATTTCCTCATTCTGTACTGAATAGTCGACTAGCTAGTCGTCAACATGAGCTTGATCATATTCAAGGATGTTGTAAAACTTTTCCAAAGACAACATCTTAAACATATCAACCTCTTTATCGAACTCTTGCCTAGTTAAGGGCAAGGAGTTTGTGATTAAGTCAGGGTCTTGGAAGTCGTTGGTATTTCTGGCTAAGTTTATTCTTGACAGCCTTGTGAATAATTTATCCTTCTTTGATATGGCTTGTTCACATGACTGAACAATGAGATGCAGGTTCTTCACTTTTTCTTTCTAGCATGCATTTAATTGACCGATCCGGTTTTTGGATGGAAGATCTTGTTGTCTTCTTTTTGTTTCTGTCATATTGTTGAC
>SNQJ01S0044831.1:18263-47835 GCA_010110895.2 Picea sitchensis
AATATGTTTTTTATCCCTGTGTATTATAATGATCATGCATTCTGCTGTGCATTTGGATTAATGTATTTGCCATGGATTATTTATGTTAAAATGACTCTTATGCTTACTCTGAGCTTAAATGTATTTCATTGCTTAAATGCACGTGATTAACTATGAATGAGAATGTGTTATTCCACGTAGTAACACCTACATGGTAGCCAAGGTGCGCTACAGTTATTATGGGTTATCTACCAAGTAGTCTTATAGTAACCCTTGGTAGTTGAGCGATTAAACAAAGTAGTAGAAAGGTGTGCTACAAATCTTGTCATCGGGGCCTTTCCCCTGTTGCATGTACAATTTAGTGTTGCTTTGCAGTGTGTCTAGGTCATCGACATCAGAGGCAGGAGCGTTGCTACCAGTGTCTCTGTTTTCGAACAGGTGTGTTTTTAAAAAACAATCATTGAGGCCAAGTGTTCCTAAATGTTGTCGAAAAATATTATCGGGGTCGAACCCTCTTATGCTTTCAGCATATCTCAGGCTGAAGTTGCTAGAATGCACTATGAATTCGTCAATTTTTTTGAGGTTTTTCAACACGAACTCTCCGACTTTCCAAGGCAGAGGAATGAACTGTTTTTTTCTCTTCTTTTCCAATATATGCAACCAGTAGTTGTATTGTCATGCTACTTCTCCAACAAACATTATGTCTGTAATTTGACATGGAAGGACAGCAGGTTTTTCCGTGGAGCCAAAAATTCTTATCACAGTGTAATTATCCAAATGTTCAAGTGTCCCCTTCCTATCCAAAAAATTGGTTGCATGTTCAGATATGCGGGGAGAATCTTCTCCTAACAAAAAAACTTTGAAAACAGACATGAAGCCTTTAAAAACCTCATAAAAACAGTGGGAATCCTTGTGCTTCCACAAGGCCTAGTTTTAGAACATTACTGGGTTGAATTCTCAGTTGACATTCTTGGACGGAGACAGTTCTGGAAACTGACAGCAATGTGGTATCGCAAAAACTAAGTAGGACGACATATAAAATTTATTTTCCCTTTTGAAGCTTGACAATTGGGAACAGATTTCATGGGAAATCAACTTGCCCCAATCAAAAATGGCTTTTTTGTTGACTCTGAAATACAAAATATAAAGACCCATCTGAGAAACAGTTGTTGTGGACTCATGTCCCATTATTCTTGTAAACAACCAAGCAATTTTGTGGAATGGATTTCTAAATGAACTAACCGGCAAGCTTGTGATATCTTCAGGAACTAGAATCAGGTCTTCCAATAAATGGGGCAAGAGGTCCAACTCGTTTTTATGCGTTGCTAGCAATTGTTTGCAATATTCTCCTCTGAACCACAATGTTGGCTCCGACAATGTTAACATCTAGTGGAAGACCTGAGGTGACAAAGAAACAGAACAGTGGTCCCACAGTGGAATAATTCTTTTGTCTGAAATAAATTTATTGGCGCACCAAGAGACCAGGTCCTTACATTCAAAAACCTCAGGGACACAGCCTGCACAAGCAATCCCAGAGGTCCAAATTACTTGGTTCTCTGCGGTAGGGGTTGAGTAATAAGAATATTCCCTGGACCACTAGAAGTTATGGTCCTCACGCCCAAAGATGTTCACTGTATCTCCATAGAACTGTTGTCGAGATGATGACATAGTTTTATGAGAACGTTGGTTTGCTCCAGATGATGGTTGAAATGAACACTTAGAGCCGATAATGTAACTCTCCGCTAAATCTTGGTTAAATTCTTATGAATGGGAAATCTTCTCGAGCATTTCGTTTATTAATGACATATGTATGGGTGGTGCAAGATGAACTGTTAGCAGTAAATCTTACTTATTGCATATTTAGAAATGTGAAGGTGGTGGGTATGACGAAGAGAAATTAAGGATTGGATGTTTCGTGAACATGCCAAGGTGATGACGTGCGAACGACATTTCATGATTTTGAAATCAACACTCGGAAGGGATAATATAACCCTCCAAAAATCTTGGTTTAATGCATATTAATAGGAGATCTCCTCGTGCCTTTTTCCCATCAATGACAATCTATACGGTTCCTCGATGATGAGCTATTAGAATTAAATGTCAGTGATTGCATATTTAGAAACAAGATATGTATATATATATATATATAAAAACAATTTTTTTTATTTTATTATAAACAAGTGCGAAGGTGACGAAGACGGGGGAGAGAAAGGAATGAATGGAAAGGTCTGAAAAGCGGTCAGACGGTATTCAAAATAGGGTTACGGGGATACTCAGGAGAGGCGAGTGTTCCACAGTCAAATTTTATGTATCGTAATTTTTTACTGCAAAATGTGTAAAATGGAAGAGAGCATGATGGGGCAGTTCAGCGGTCGGTTTGTATATTTGCGGAATTCCAGGAAAGTGGCTAAGTATGGAATAGGGAAACGGTCAGGAAGACTCATTCTCGAAAGCGAGGATTGCGGTTTTTGTGAATGGACCAACCCGATGGCACGCAAATGACATTCAATAATGTTTGAAATGAACGCTTGCTAATTGCATGCCTAGAAATAAGATCTCATATATAATTGGTAATTTATAATTGCAAAAGGGCGCGGGCATAGGAAACAATGACTAGGAACTGAATATTTCTTGAACCCGCCAAACCGACAATCCACGAAAGAAATTTTAAGAAATGGAAAAGTATGGAAAGCAGACAGATGGGATTCAAGATGGGGTGACAATAGTTCCACAGAAGACATGATGACCCGACAATTAAATTGTATTTCTCGGAAGTTTTCAGTGAAAAATGTGTACCACGGAACAGGGCATGATAGGTAGACCGTAATATGGAATATGGTATGATTTGATTCTGGTTGTAAATTTGTATATCGTGGAAGTGACGGTATTGTTCGTAGGTCATGGAACAATAGAAGTCCAATCTAGAGCCCACCTACCGGGAATCTTCGGTCGGAGAAGTGTATGGGTATGGAATGGGGAAGCAATCGGTCAGTGTCGCGATATAAGAGCAGGAGTGCAAATGGAAACCCACAAGTCCGCCCACGCACGCAGCCAGACATTTTCGAAAAAACGAATAAGTGACGAGAAAGATAAAGTTCAGGGAAAAGAGAAACGGATATTTGGCTAAGTATAGAAGACAGAAAACAAGGGCCAATATATTCACATATGTAACAAACATCTCATTTTCCTGCCAAGATATATACTTGGAAAGAACTACGAAGGTGGCAGGCACAGAAAATTGCGACTAGGAATATGATCCACGAATTTACTTGGTTCTTGGTTGTATCCTCTGTCTATCAATTTGTATATCGCAGAACTCCGAGTCATTTTTTTATCCATCCAGCCCGCAAGTCCGGCTGTCAATTTGTATAGTGCGTAACTTTAGGTGTTGTTTGCAGGACACAGAGCTATAGAGGAAATTATTTTCCCTTTAATATAACTTATGTGACGCAAATGTAGTATGTAGCTCATTTTAGCACTTTTCCATCCATAATGAATGGAAATATTGAGCCCACCAGCCCTGGAGCCCGTGTGTTAATCTGTATATCACGGAGCTTTGAATGTTGTTTGGAGGTCACGAAAAAATAGGAGTGCAATGTTGAGTCAGCTAGCACGCAAGTCTGCCTATCAATTTGTATATCGCGGAACTCTCGGTGCTACTTGTAGGACACTGAACAATAGAGAGACAATTTAGACAAAGGGTAAGCACTCGGTCGAAACACGTGAATCCGGCAACTTGCGCAGCAAGGCATTTGAAGAAGAAAAAAAAAAAAAAAACGATTAAGTAACAAGGAAGAGAAACTACAGGGGATAAAAGAGTGGGAAAATAGAAAGACTGAGGGTAGTTTTTGTAAGCATTAATTGGCTTCAAACAAGCCCCATTGTTGCAAAACCATCATTCTACTAATTGTCAGCAAATGCTTTGTTGAAGATTAGATTTTATTGCAACATGTGGGTGTTGATACATTCTTCCATGATTGTAACATATTAAATTAAGTATTAAACTTCATTTTTCTACTATCTGTCAGCAAATGCTTTGTTGAAGATTAAATTTTATTGGAACGTGTGAGTGTAAGTGTGTGCTTGATACATTCTTCCATGACTGTAACATATTAACTTAAGTATTAAACTTATGGCATTATGGGTTGTTAGCATTAAAACTTAATAATTTCATGTCGAAAAAAAACAATTAAGTAACCAGGAAGAGAAACTACAAGGGATAAAAGAGTGGGAAAATAGAAAGGCGAAGGGCAGTTTTCGTAATCGGGAATTGGTTTCAAACAAGCCCCATTGTTGCAAAACCATCATTTTCTACTAATTGTCAGCAAATGCTTTGTTGAAGATTAGATTTTATTGCAACATGTGGGTGTTGATACATTCTTCCATGACTATAACATATTAAATTAAGTATTAAACTTCATTTTCTACTAATTGTCAGCAAAGGCTTTGTTGAAGATTAGATTTTATTAGAACGTGTGGATGTAAGTGTGTTCTTGATACATTCTTCCATGACTGTAACATATTAACATAAGCATTAAACTTCTTGCATTATGGGTTGTTAGCAGGGATGATTTTAAGGATGGAAACTTATTTTAAAATGTGGAAGCCTTGGCGAATCTTACTAATCCTTCATATGCCAACTATAAAATGTTTGGTGATATTTTTGTAAAAATATTCAAATTTCTAAGGATTTTATATAATTTGTATAAAATTGTGGCGATTTTTAAGGTAAAAGAATTTTATCCTATAGAATTTGGGCGAATAATTTTTAGAATAGCAAATCTTTTTTGGGGAAAAACTTTGGAAAATTAGCCCATGAACGAAATTTAGCCCCTAAAATCATCCCTGGTTGTTAGCATTAAAAATTATTAATTGCATGTCTAGAAACAAGAATGAAGATTTTGATCCAATATTGTACTTTGGTATTACTATGTTCTATCTGCATAGCGAATAGAATTGAACGTTGGTTTGAAACTGTGTGTAATCCATTTTTTTGTTTGCATAAAATCCTGGTGGATTGAGACAGTACATTATCATATAATTGTTAGATGTTCCATCTTAGAACAAATTACCTAAGTAAATACAATATCGAAGAACTATGAGACCACTGAACCATGCCAATGAGAACATGTGTTAAATCTATAAAAGAAGCAGCAACGAAGACTCCAAGGCAAAAAAATTTATTAGCAAATCCATTTAAAAATAAAAAATAAAAACACTGAGTATTGTACATCTATCCTTAGAAATTGGACCCAGTTATTTGGGCCAAAACATTGAACGTATCTGCCACAAACACAAGCACGGGATCCGCAGTATGTAGGATCCTTGCAGTTTTCTCCTCGATGAATCATCCTGTGGTAAAATTGATAGTTTTCAAAAGCTTCCCACGAGGAAGAAGACGAAAAATGTTGTAGGGCGTAATAGCCCTTAACTGAAAGTTAGGACACAAATAGAAATCGCCTCTGCACAGTCGAAAATATTTCAGGGACACAGGTTGCACATGCAATTCCAGAGGCCCAAATTAGTCCATTCTGGGTGGAAGGAGATGACTAGTAGAAATATGCCTTGCACCAGTGAGAGTTTTGATCCACATTCCTAAAGATGTTAATTGTATATCCAGAGAATAGGATAGTAGTCCTGCAAGTGAATATTGTTTTGGCTTGAAATATATCTCTGGGAGCATCAACATATCATTTATTTACAGTGAAAGTCTTCCAACCATAACAGACTAATTTGGACCTGTGGAATTCCTACTTTCGAGTTGCAAAGCGGTTGTTGCATTCAGCGTCAGTTTCTTTTCTAAAACTCCTTTTTGTGTTGTCAGGACCGCCATCACTGAGTTGGGAAGTTCCGCCCATTATGGTTGATTTCAATTTGGGCGCAGTAGTGGGAACAGTTTCTGCATTACCATCATCCATTGGCGTATCATCGCCCATCAAATCATCTTCTTCTGGCTAGGAATCCATGACATCAACCTATGTGCCAGGAATCAATGCAATTGGGCAGGTTCTCTGAATAGTCAAGGTTTCCTTGGAATTATTTGGCTTGAAATATATCTCTCGGTGTACCAAGGGACCATCTCCTTTTTTGCTCCCGGGCGGAGGGAGATGAGTAGTAAGAATATGCCCTAGAATACTGGAACCTCTGGTCATTATGCTCGAATGTGTTTACTGTATCTGGACAGAACTACTGCCACAAGTTAACAAGAATTTATGTTTTCTCCAGACGATGTTTGAAATGAAAATTGGGGAGGGATAATATAACCCTCCGCAAATTATGGTTTAATGCGTATCAATGGAATATCTCCTCGAGCCTTTCGTTGATCAATGACAATCTCCAGGGTTTGTGCGGAATGAGTTGTTACCATTAAAGCTCACTAATTTCATATTTAGAAAAAAGTGCGAAGGTGGCGGCGACGACGAAGAGAGATTAAGAATTAGATATTTCTTAAAGGCGCCAACCCGTTGTTGCACGAAACAGATTGCATCATGTTTTAAATAAATACTTGGAAAGGATAACACTCTTCTCCGCAAATCTTGGTTTAATTCATAGTAATTACAAATCTTCTCCGGCCTTCCAGACATTAATGACAATCTTAACGGTTCCTGCAGGATGAACTACTATCATTAAAGCTTAATTATTGGATATATGGAAAAAAGTACAAAGGTAGAAGTGATGGCAAATTGTGACCAAGCATTGTATATTTCATCCACCCACCAACCCGTGAAACAGATTCCAAGAAATTCCCAAGTATGGAAAGCGGTCGGGTGAGTTACAAAAAAATAAGGGCAGAAGATATACCCAGCAGACGTGAGGGGCCAATGATGATATTGCATCTCAATGACAGATATCGGCTGTCAATTTGTATGTCACGGAATTTCGGGTGTTTTTTGTGCGTAGGGGAACAACGGAAGCACAATGTCGAGAGGGAAATTTGTATATTGTTGAACTTCGAGTTCTGTATATAAAAGCATGAGACATTCGAAAAAAGGACCAAGTAAATAGAAAGAGAAAGAATACAAGATGAAGGGGAATTTGTTTGCTAATTTGTAAGTCGTGAAAGTCTGGGTGTTATTTGCGGGCGGCGAAACAATGGAAATGCAATGTTGAACCTGCTTATGTAGGAACCCGCGATTCAAAATGTTTGTTCAATACGAAATAGGGAAGCGGTCGGTTGGGCTGTTGATATAAAAGTAACAATGGAAATCTAAAGACGTGAATCTGCCAAATCCCGCACCTAGACATTTTCCAAAAAATGAGTAAGTAAAGAAAGGGAAAGTAGAGGGAAAAGAGAAAGCGGATGGTAAATTTCGGAAGCGAGAATTGGTCATAACAATAACTATGGAGTGCAATAAACATGTTAACAGGTTATTCAATCAAGGAATAGATACAGTGAGCGATGTTTATAGTTTCCAGGATCTGTTTGTATAAGAGAAGCATCGAAAAGTTACAAGAAAATCATTTTTTGGATGTTTAAGTAAATTCTTTGTACTGCTAGCTTCATCGCAAGTATCACAATGACACATTTGAATTTTAATGTCCTCTTGTTCATATGATTGTTCCATTAGACTTTGCATAGTATATATTCTTTTATTTCAATTTGTTTGCTAATTTGTAGATCGTGGAAGCCAGGTTGTTGTTTGCAGGCGGCGGAACAATGGAAAGGCAATATTGAACCCACCTATTCGGTAACTCGCCTATTTGAAAAACCGCGAGCCAAAAATTTTGTACAATATGAAACAGAGAAGCGTTCGGTCGAGCTGGTGATATAAAAGTAAGTGAAATCTGAAGACGTGAATCCGCCAACTTCCGCACCTAGAAATTTTCCAAAAAATGAGTAATACATACTAAATATGTACTATAAAGTATGAACATGAGATTTTATAGAGCATGTATGGATCCTGCATTCCATACTTAGCCACTTTTGGATCGCGGGTTCTCGAGTTGGCAGGCTCAAAATTGGGCCTCTATTGTTCTGTGGCCTACAAATAGCATCCAGAATTCTGCGATATACAAATTGACAAGCGAACCTACGAGCTGGCTGGGTCAACATTACACTCTTAGTGTTTCGTGTTATACAAACAACACTCGAAGTTCCGCGATATACAAATTGACAAACAGACTCGAGGGCTAGCGACCTCAAGATTGTGGTTGTTTGCGAATGGTAATCCCTATAAACTATCTAACATTATCTAAAAACATTATTTTCAATACTAAATTATTAATATTAAATATTGATATTGTACAATTTAATTAGACAAAAAAGTTTGTACAATATGAAACGGGGAAGCGGTTGGTTGGGCTAGTGATATAAAAGTAAGTGAAATCTGAAGACGTGAATCCGCCAACTTCCACACCTAGAAATTTTCTGAAAAATGAGTAATACGTACTAAATATGTACTTCTATAAAGTATGGACATCAGATTTTATAGAGCATGTATGGATCTTGCATTCCATACTTAGTCATGTTTTGGATCACGGGTTCTCGGGCTGGAGGGCTCAAAATTGGGCCTCTATTGTTCCATGTCCTACAAATAGCACCCAAAATTCGGCGATATACAAATTGACAAGCGAACCTGTGGATTGGTTGGCTCAACATTGCACTCCTATTGTTTTGTGTCCTCCAAACAGCACTCGGAGTTCCGCGATATACAAATTGACAGATGGACTCCAGAGCTGTCGGCTTCAAGGTTGTGATTGTTTATGAATGGTAATCCCTATCAACTATCTAACATTATCTAAAAACATTATTTTCAATACTAAATTATTAATATTAAATATTGATATTGTACAATTTAATTACACAAAAAAATTGTACAATATGAAACGGGGAAGCGGTCAGTCGGGCTGGTGATATAAAGGTATCTGGAATCTGAAGACGTGAATCCGCCAACTTTTGCACCAAAAAATTTTCAGAAAACAATGAGTAATATATACTTAATATGTACTTTTATAAAGTATGGACATGAGATTTTATAGAGCATGTACTGATCCCTCATTCCATACTTGGCCACTTTTTGGATCGCTGGTTCTCGGGCTGGAGGGCTCAAAATTGGACCTCTATTGTTCTGTGTGCTACAAATAGCACCCAAGAGTTCCGCGATATACAAATTGATAGGCGGACTTGCGGGCTGGTTGGCTCAACATTTCACTTCTATTATTCTATGTCCTACAAACAACACTCGGAGTTCCGCGATATAAAAATTGACAAACAAACTCCAATGTTGGCGGGCTCAAGATTGCGATTGTTTACGGATGGTGATCCCTATCAACTATCTAACATTGCCTAAAAACATTATTTTCAACACTAAAGTATTAATATTAAATATTGATATTGTACAATTTAATTACATAAAATTATTAAAGGATGTTAAATATCTTATTTAAAAGAAAAACCCACGTATTCGGAAACTTGTGTTCCAAAAATTTTGTATAATATGAAACGGGGAAGAGGTCGTTCGGGTTGGTGATATACAAGTGGGTGGAAATCTGAACATGTGTATTCGCCAAGTTCCACACCTAGAAATTTTCCGAGAAACGCGTAATACATACTAAATATGTACTTTTATAAAGTATGGGCATGAGATGTTATAGAGCATGTACGGATCCCTCATTCCATACTTAGCCACTTTTTGGATCGCGAGTTCTCGGGCTGGCGGGCTCAAAATTGGGCCTATGTTGTTCTGTGCCCTACAAATATCACCCAGAGTTCCGCGATATACAAATTGACAAGCAAACCGGCTATTTGAATTTTAAGGGCCTCGTGTTGATATGATAGAACAATTGGACTTCGGCCAGTTTATATTTGTTTATTACAATATGAAACGGGGAAGTGGTCTGTTGGGATGGTGATATAAAAGTAAGTGAAATCTAAAGATGTGAATCTGCCAACTTCTGCACCTAGAAATTTTCCGAAGAACAAAAAATACATACTAAGTATGTACTCTTATAAATATGGACATGAGATTTGTATAGAGCATGTACGGATCCCGCATTCCATACTTAGCCACTTTTTGGATCACGGGTTCTCGGTCTGGCGGGCTCAAAATTGGGCCTCTATTGCTCTGTATGCTACAAATAGCACCTAGAGTTACGCGCTATACAAATTGATAGGCGGACTTGCAGACTGGCTGGATCAACATTGCACTTCTATTGTTCTGTGTCTTCCAAATAACACTCAGAGGAAACAAGTAATACATACCAAATATGTACTTTTATAAACTATGGACATCAGATTTTATAGAGCATGTACGGATCCCTCATTCCATACTTCGCCACTTTTTGGATCGCGGGTTCTCGGGCTGGCGAGCTCAAAATTGTGACTCTATTGTTTTGCTCCCTACAAACAACACCTAGAGTTCCGTGATATACAAATTGACAAGCAGATTTGTGGGTTGGCTGGCTCAACATTGCATTTCTATTGTTCTGTGTCTTCCAAGCAGTGGTCAGACTTCAACGATATACAAATTGACAGATGGACTTTAGGACTGGTGGGCTCAAGATTGTCATTGTTTATAGATGGTCATCCCTATCAACTATCTAACATTATCAAAAAACATAATTTTCAAATACTAAATTATTAATATTAAATATTGATATTGTACAATTCAATTACATAAATTTAATTACATAAATTATCAATATTGAACCCGCATATCTCGTAACTCGCCTATTCGGAAAACCGCGAGCCAAAATGTTTGTACAATATGAAACGGGGAAGCGGTCGGTCGGGCTGGTGATATAAAAGAAAGTGAGATCTGAAGGCATGAATGCGCCAACTTCTGTACCTAGAAATTTTATGAAAAATGAGTAATACATACTAATATGTACTTCTATAAAGTATGGACATGAGATTTTATAGAGCATGTACGGATCCCTCAATCCATACTTAGCCACTTTTTGGATTGCAGGTTCTCAGGTTGGTGGGCTCAAAATTGGGCCTCTATTATTATGTACCCTACAAATAGCACCCAGAATTCCTCGATATACAAATTGACAAGCAGACCTGCAGGTTGGATGGCTCAACATTGCACTTCTATTGTTCTGTGTCCTCCAAGTAGCACTCAGAGTTCTGCGATATAAAAATTGAAATGTCAGATATTAATATTAAATGTTGATATTGTACAATTTAATTACATAAAATTATCAAAGGATGTTAAATCGCTTATTTAAAAAAAATGAAGGAAACAAAACAAAGTTTTTTAAAATTCTATCACCACAAGCATAACAACGACCAATTTGAATTTTAAGGGCATCTTGTTCATATGATAGCACAATTGGACTTCACATAGTATATATTCATTGATTTCAAATTATTCCAGGAGATTAATTTTACCAAGTTCATTGATCAAGGAAAATTGCTAAAATAAGCCACATACTACATTTGCATCACAGCGCCATACAAATTATATGCAATTTTTCTTTGCATCAAACAATTTGATATACAAAGAAAAGACGTCGTGGCATTCGTTTTCTCTTACATCTGGTTTATGTTCCCAGTAGAAAATAATTGGGGCCATGGGATATATGGGATTTGTTTCCATGCTTCCCATTCTTCAACTGAACAATCTTATGCGCATGCAATCTCAAGTACTCGAGTCTGACGAACATTCATCTGGATGTTGAAGAAATATTACAGAGACACATGAGATATTTTCGTTTCCTGCCAAAGTTTGGTATGTATTTTTTTTTTCCTTCTTCAGTCGATATGAAAAATTGCATTGTCCTCATTTAAGGTAAATTTGTTGTGTATCTCAAATTTGCGCAGCATGTAGACATTGCTTGCCTTTTTATGTAGATATGTTTTATATGACAATTCTGCCAACCTAGGAAGAACATTTTGTAACAAAGGTTGCCTAACTGTACAATGCATGGTTGTGTTGCCCACAGTTCGGATGACTACATTGAGGCAATTTCCATATATATGTGGACATTTTCCATCGCATCGCGGACAATCAATTGTATCATCACTTATCAAAGCGGAGGCAGAAGCAGGAGAGTTTCATTTTGCACATACAAGTTCAAAGGGGGTCGAGTACGCATTCGTTGCAACCAAAACACCTTCAACCTGGGAACGCGAGCATATTAATTAATACGTTGAATAATATAATAAACAACTGNCCCCTTAAAAAAAAAAAAAATAGAACAAGCTGTAGAAATTTGGTGAAGGCTATTTGTATAAGCAAAGTGAGGATGATTTTGTGGATGTATACATACAACAGTTGTAGATCTAGCTAGTTTCTTCAGATCCTCTACTACTTATGCTCACAAATCTGTTACAAACGTTTCCTGGGTTGTGCGAAAGATCCTTTCTCTAACATCCCTTTTCTTTGTTATATTTTTGAAGAGCATAAGTGGAAATTGCCCTTTATGCAATTGTTGTTCCATTGACGAAAACAAATTTGAATAGGTATCGAACAATTGCAGCTACAACATGGAACAATGCAATATTTGTGTAACTTACCCAAGATATATGCACATGTGAAAGTAAAGGACAAAACTAGATATGGAAAGCGGTACCATTGCCTTGTCATTGCCCGACTTTCCATCCTTTATATGGAGAATGTGTTGCGAGCTAAGTTTTCTCGCCAATGTGACAATTGCGCCAATGGTTTTGATTGGGTAAATATCATTGCTCTGTGCAAGCTGGATGATAGTCATGTCCGAGACGAAATGATATTATGAAAAAACAGCGGGAATTTTTTCCACAATTTTTTCCACGAAACCAACACCGTTGTGGCTTGGTGGTTGGAATGGAGTGCCACCATGCACATAACCTAGTTTCAAACTTTGGTGGGTGTATATACCTTGTGTGTGTGAGGCAAGGTGTTTGAATTTTGGCAGTTGGTTTCCCTCTATCATCAAAGGGGATAGACACATGTCCTACAAGACAAGTTGGTTTAATTGGACCTTAATAAGATATCTTATCCTTTAGTTTTTTTTTTTTTCAAAAGAAAAAAAAGCGTAATTCTATTCATCCGGAGAGAACTAAATTACATTTTGAATGTGCCAGAAGCACGCCCTAATCATGGGTAAAGTGAGCAGAAAATAGAAGCCTAAGAGGGCCCATAAACAAGCTAATAAGCCATTGAGAACAGTACAATAATATTAACTAGGAAAAAACTAGACAACTGCATGCCCCCAATAAGGACCTCAAAGTGTTAGCTAACACCGCACGCCCTGAGCAGGGACCTCAAAGCTCTGGCCATAAACCTCTTCTGAAATGAGGAAGATAAAAGACACAAAAAACACAAAAAAATTAGGGTGCCTCTTCCCACAAACACCACACGCCCAAAACTAGGACCACAAAGGAGTGGCCCAGAGCCATGCAGACTAGATCTGGCGAATAAAGGGGAAAAACTAGCCCCACGAGAAGTGGAGAGAACGACGAATTGACGCCCACAACCGCGCGCACAAATATCCACCACTACCTAAGGCAAGAGAAACCCCACACACAAACTCCGTAGAATAGAAAGGAAAGCAACAGTCAAAGAAAAGGAGCTGGAACAAGCCCCAGAGAGAAGGGCCCAAGAACAAGACTCCCAGAGACGAGATTGGAGGCCAAGCAAAAATGGTGGAGAAGAACTAGAGATTGGAGATCCCGTTGCATCGAACAACAAACCCATTTCCTCCAACAACCAAATCTGCAACCAATCGATGCTAGAAAACCCTGAAAATGTAGCACCACCAGCGCACGCGAGCAAGATCAAGGAAACCAAGATCAAAATATGAAGAGGGGGGAGACCAATGCCCAACTGCGAAGACCACACAAGCGCAGAACATACTAGGGATGCGGCTAGAAAAACCCTAGGCGCAAAGCACGACCTCCTATCCATCTTATTCTTTAGTTATTATAATATATACTTGTAATATATGTTTGTCCCAAATGTTGTATTATAGTGCACAACAACGGAACAAGTTAGCAACAAAAAATGTAAATTCTCTCTCTGCATATGGAAAGTGCACATACCGACAAGTTGTTTGAAGCATCACCATGGCCAAAACAACCATCCTTAATGCAATAATCCCACATTTCACCCTTATCACATTTGTGTATATGCTCCATCAATTTCTATTCTCTAGGTTTTCTTCAATATCTACTTGTTAAAAGGATTGCAACCTCAATCGTTTTCTTTGATCAAATCCTTAACTTGCCAAAAAGATCAAAATGAGAAATAGGAAATTGTATTAAAAAATAAATAGCAATGTAATTGAAATAGTCAACATTCCACATGTTATCTACTAGAGGGGGGTAGGGTATGTACACCTTTGTAGACTTTAGTAGTCAAATCACTGCATCAAGGGGGTCCCTTGTCCCGCAAACAAGGGGGGGTCTCATACACCAATAGGGGGACCCTTGTCCCACAAACAAGGGGGTCTCATACACTAATATGGTGTTTGGCTGAGGGGGTCTCTTGTCCCACAAACAAGGGGGGGTCTCATACACCAATAGGGGGTCCCTTGTCCCACAAACAAGGGGTTATCATACACCAATTTGGTGTCTAGCTGAGGGGGTCTCTTGTCCCACAAATAAGGGGGAGTCTCATACACCAATAGGGGGTTCCTTGTCCCACAAACAAGGGGGTCTCATACACCAATTTGGTGTCTGGCTTGGCTTGGTCGTGACCTTAAAAATAGATTATTATTGTTATTATTATATTGTGATAAGGACCAATAATACCTTAAAATTAGTTGAAATCTTAAATTTTAGATTCATTTTCAAGGAAAATATCAGGGGCTAAATTTAGTCCAAGGGCTAATTTTCCATATTTTTTTTCCAAAAAAAATATTAGTTTTCATTTAAAAAAATTATTCACCTAAATTCTATAGGATAAAAGTATTTTACTCTAAAATTTGCCAAAATTTCTTAGAAACTATATAAACTCCTTAAAAATATATATATTTTTTTAAATATTTATATATATTTTTGAAAAAATCTTGTTAAACATTTTATAATTGAAATTTTAAAAATTAATAAAATTAACAAATATTTCTATATGTTAAAATAATAAATCCTTTAGATTATTCTTCTATATTAAAAACTTTTTATCTTTTCATATTTTCATCCCACCATAGAATACATAATATGTAAAATGTGATTTGTCCCACTATATTATTGGTGTACTCATATTCGTTAATAGTTTTTGCCACCTTGTTTCCTATCAACCTTGTTCTTCGTTTACATACATGTGTTTTCATTTATTTAGATTTTAGATTACTTTTGGTCATTCAATAGATTTAAAGTTCTTGGAATATTTTTAAACTATTATTAAGAAAAATATTTTATATTATTAAGAAAAGTATTTTATAATTTAAATATTAAAAATATATATAATTTAATTAACAAACAAAATAATATAAATAAAAATATTAGTTCAAATTTATTGAATAAAATTGAAGGAAATTGAAGAAAAATAGAGAGCCGAGGTAATCCTTGTTTCCACCTCCTCTTATCATTAAAAACCTTATCAGCTTAATAACATGGGAAGTTAAGACATATTCTTAGGTATAGTTAAAATGTCAAAATTGGGACTTAAAATTCACTTTTTCTGGTTTTGTTTGTATAATCATTTCAAAGGTTTTTCAAGAAGTTGAATTCATTGATGCATTAATAAATGTGATTTAAACAATATAAATAGTTGATTTCACTCAAATTTATATCATTAAATTTGATGAAAAATAACAAAACATAAAATGTTTAGACAACACCTTTAAAATTGATAACAACACAATTTTAACTTTGTTAAACTAGTATAAGAGGTTTTAACTTTGTTCAACTTTGTGGATATCAATAATTCTTATAATCTTGTCACTTCAAGGATTTAAAAAAACTAAGTTTAGTGTTCAAAAAATATTTTGTGCATCGAACAGATATTTTTTGCGCACTTCAAGACTTATAGTAAATGCCATCGATAATTCGGCATTCATGATATTTATATCTCATAGTAAAATAAAATAAAACAAGTGTTGCATGGCAGCGTAGTCCCTACCAGGTTGGAATGGGAATAAATGTGACCGAGTACAGACACGTGGGTAGCAAGTTGAAGTACATGTGGTATCCATGCAGAATTTAGTATTCCTGAATTAGTTTAATTTGAAATTTATCAAAAATTAGTAATGTGTGGTACATCAACAAAGGTTCCTAGTATCTAAGTTTGATAGTACAGGAAAGATTTAAAAGGAGCATGGACAAAAATAAAATTGTGTACAATAATAACAAGATAATAATGTTCCTAAAAAGAACGTTTGTTACATCAACATTTAAAAGGCTCTTGGACACAAAAAATTTAGCATACAATAGAATAGTAATAACGTCTGTTACATAGGTTCGTGGACAAAAACATAAAACCTAGTATCTAAGTTTGATAGTACATGAAAGATTTAAAAGGACCCTGGACAAAAACAAAGTATGTACAATAATAATAAGATAATAAGGTTCCTAGTAAGAACGTTTGTTACATTAACATTTAAAAGGTTCTTGGACAAAAAAAAAATTAGCATACAATAGAATAGTAATAACATTTGTTACATGGAGGACCGGAAAAACCCTAGCTCCACTCTTGACGCGAGTCGTTGCATGACTAAACTAGGATACGCCACAACAAACCACCTGCAAAGATTAGGCATAGACAATTACCTGATCTGATCCACCAGTATGAACGCAAAAGAGGGGGGGAAACCCCCCTCGTACAACAATATTATGGATAACGATAGATCGGGAACAAGGGAAAAACGACCATCGTTTGAACCGCCACAGTAGATACGCGAACAACTCCTCGCTAGAGAACAGGGGCTCGGTAAGGAAATGGAGACAAAGGCTAGCACATCCCATCCAAAAGCACCTCATGGGTGGGAGCCTGGCAAATGCATTCCACAAATGGAAAAACCCCCGAGATGTTGTTGAACTTGTGGAAGAGGAAGAGAAGCTACAAGCGCAGCTAGAAGAAAGAAGAAAGAAAGAGGAAATTTTATGGAGGCAGAAGTCCAGGGTACAATAGCTCAATGAGGGGGAAAAGAACACAAAATTCTTCCACAAAACCATGGTACACCGCCGACACATCAACATAATTACCCATTTGGAGGATGGACAGGGAAATCCAATCAGAGAACATACCCAAATAGAAGAAGACCTCAACAGGTACTACCATGATCTCCTAATGGAAACTAGGGAGGATAGAGACGAAGCCATCAGATGAGTGACCAACCACATACCCTCATTGGTGACCCCTAGACAGAACGTCGCTCTAATGAGACATATCACTCAGGAGGAAGTGGACCAAGCAACAAAATCTATGCCCCCAGGAAAAGCTCCAGGCCCAAATGGATTCACTACTGACTTCTTCCATCACTACTGGGATATAGTACGGAAGGAGGTCTGGGAGGTAGTAGAGGAATCACGGACGTTAGGCCAAGTTATCTCGGCCCTCAACGCAACCTTCCTAACTCTAATACCAAAAGAGGAATGGGTCACAAATCCCAAACAGTTCAGGCCCATTGCTTTATGTAATGTAATTTACAAAATCATTACAAAGGTGATTGTGAATCGCCTCAAGCCAATTTTTCCCTACGTCATCTCCAGGGAACAAGCAGCGTATGTAGAGGGCAGACAAATCATGGACAGTGTTATATTAGCTCACAAGGTCATCCACTCTCTCAAGTCGACAAAAACTCCAAGTATGCTAATAAAACTTGACCTCTCAAAAGCTTTTGATAGAGCGAGCTGGAAATACTATCGGGCCACCTTAAATTCTTTTGGTTTTGATCAGAATTGGGTAAATTTGATTTTGAACCTCACCTCCTCGACCTTTTTTGCCATCCTTTTCAATGGATTCCCTTCCTGACCCTTCTCACCCTCTAGAGGTATCATACAAGGGGACCCCTTATCGCCCTTTTTATTTGTACTCATGGTGGAAGGCCCAGGATGCTACATTAAATCAGCGGTCCTAGAAGGCTCTCTCAAAGGCTTGCCCCTTCACAACATCCAACCGGCTCCTTCACACAGTCAATTTTTTGATGACACCCTACTCATGAATTCCTCAACTGCAAGAGAAGCCAACAAGCTCAACTCCATCCTCTCTGATTTCACAAAAGCTTCAGGCATGACGCTTAACCTAGACAAATCCAAGCTCTTCTTCTTCAATACCCCAGCTGCGGTCCAACTTCACATCTCCAAACTCTTGGGAATACCCAAGATCTCCCTTCCATCCAATTACCTAGGCATTCCTCTAACAGGAGCACCAGCAAAGTCCATCTCCTGGGACAGCCTCCTCCTCTCCATATCGAACAAGCTGAACAACTAGACCTTCAGAACGCTAAATATTGCAGCCAGGCTGGTTTTGCTTAAATTGGTCCTACAAACCCTTCCCACTTACCTCTTCATGGACCTAGCAGCTCCCAAGAAAATCATAAAAGCTGTAAGGAACCTCCAGCGAAACTTCCTCTGGCAAGGCCTTCAACCCAACAAGAAGTGGGTTCTGGTAGGCTGGGATAAGATTTGTGCACCAAAAATCATGGGAGGCCTAGGACTCCAAGATCTAAGAAAGCTCAATCAGATAATGGGAGCCAAAATGTGGTGGAGAGGGCTGAAAACACTAGATGCCCTATGGACGCAAATCTAGAAGAAAACATGCGCTCCCTCCATGTAGGCTGACCAACTGATCAGGCACAATGTCCAAATATAGGGATCTAACATTTGGAACACAGCCTGGCAAAACAGAGACCTAGTACAAAAGCACGCTTTTTGGGAGATATGAAATGGAGAAATTGCCATGTTTTGGCAAGACTCATGGCAGCAATTCAAACCTCTAAATGACCTGAAAGAACTAAGGCCCCTCCAACAGGCTCTCAATCAAGACATTCCCCTAAAGGTGAAAGATCTCTGGAAACCTGAAGAGAAAAGACTGCAGTGGCGAAAGTGGAAAAATTCTAGCCAGGAATTAAGGGTTCCAAAGAACTTAAATCTACAAGCTTGGCAACACTACGCAAGTCATTGGAAAATCCCCAACAGAGAAGGCCCAGATATCCTTAGATGGGGGCACTCCACAACTGGCAACTTTTCAGTCAAAGAGGCCTACTACCTACAAGGTAACTACCAAAATCAAGAAAAGGAAAACATTTGGAACAAGGTTTGGAACAAGAAACTCTGGCCCAAGGTATCCACCTTCCTTTGGTTGATCGTACATAATAGAATTCTAACCTGGGATAACCTTAGATGAAGAGGCTTCATTGGACCCTCAATATGCGTCTTATGCAAACAGCAAAAGGAAACCAAAGAACATCTTTTCAACGAGTGTCATTACAGCTACTCGATATGGGACCAGGGAGCTCAAATAATGCGCAGATCCAATCAAAACAGATGCAGCATCAGAGGCACGATTGAAAACTGGGACTCGATCACTTACAACAACCCTCTATTGAACTATATTTGGCAACTCCTCCCAGGCTTTATTCTCTAGCAAATATGGAAGGAACAAAACAAAAGAATATTCCACTCCAAGGACTCCACACCAAAACTAACTTGGGCAAAAATTCCACACTTATCAAGGAAACAGTTAAAAGCAAAACCTGGAAACTAGAGGACCTGAAATGTAACCTAGAGGAACACTGCATTCTCCAAAACTGGCAACTCAGCTTGATCAACAAGCTAGCGATCAGAGCACCCAAATGCCAAAACAGCAGTCCAAACACTTGGACCCCTCCTCCTGCAGGTTTCATAAAGATCAACTTTGACGGGGCTTCCAAAGGAAACCCAGGCCCTGTTGGCTATGGAGCTATACTCAAAAACTCTAGAGGAGATATCCTCGTCCTGGCAGCAGGATATCTGAGAGAGACAAAAAACAATGCAATGGATTTAATTGGCCTACTGCAAGGTCTCCGAGTAGCAATCACTCAACACAGTCGCAAGATCATCTTGGAGGGGGACTCACAAATCGTCATTCATCTAATCACCAAAATCCTCCACTGGGAAAACCCGTAGAAAATCTCACCCAGCCGATGACTCTCTAGGCTACTAGAGGAATTCAAGGGCCTCCTAAGGGCCAACCTTAGCATCACCCCTTCTCATGTAAAGAGAGAGGCAAACAGGGTAGCAGATTGCCTAACAAATGAAGGTGTATTAAGGGAAACAGAACTGACACACTAGGAAGCACACAGCTCTGAAGATTCATACATCTCAGAGCGATGTCAAGCTCTTGCCAACAGGGATCTCCAACCCCTGGATGGGGTGCCACGCGGAGAGGGAAGAACATGTGGAGCAGCGCCAGGTGGGGCCATTAATGGTGTCCACCAGCTCCCATCTCCTCGCCATTTATGATGGGAACAAACCCAAGCGGCCTTTACCATACGACGAGGCCTCTCACTCGCGCGAGGAGAATGGTCGACCAGAGCATTAATACCACAACCTTAATGGCTATAGTTATCATTATCGCCCTTATCAACAACCTTGGAGGCTTTGGGATGAATCGGAAGGTTGCAGAGCCGAAGGATGAACCTTCGAGGCACAGGAACAGAGACAACCTCGCAATGGGCATTCCGGCAATAGTTCTATTTTTAAGCATGCCAAGAGCAAGGGGGTGGCCTTGCAGAGGCGTAGCATGGTATGCGGACAACACGCGAAGGAAAAGGCAGAAGAAATTTGAGAGGGCACTGACTCTAGCTAAGAGAAGGAGACCAAGGAAGTCCAGAAGAACTGGAATGCCACCCATGGCGTATGTCGAGGAGATTCCTCCAGAGGAATCCATCCAGAATTACTTAGAGAGCCTCCTCTTCATGGTTCCAGATATTTGGGATCCCCCCGCTTATTTTGGAACATACGCCATAACCCCTGTTCCAAGAGTTGTACACAGTCCCAGGGGCATTCCAGCTGAGGAATTCACACCTTGCTTTGTAGAGGAAGAGATACAGGAAGGCATAGAAGGAAACATCTGCATCACAACCAGTGAACCTCCTGAGGAAATGAAGCAGCAGAGTAGGCAGTGAGAGCACTAGGAGGAGGTTGACGCACGGATGGAATCTCCCCTCTCCTCCATTCTACAAAACTCGCAAGACCAGCCACCACTTCTTCACCCGGAGCACCTAAAATTAATCTTTGATGTACGCAGCATGGTGGACGACCAAATTTTCAGAGCCATCTGCATCAATCAATGCCTGGATATGCTTTACGTCGCCTACTCCAGTGCCACCCCAAGGCGCCAATGCCCCACCTGCGTGCAAGTCTACGCTATTCCAGTCAGATGTGGCAAGGAGAAAGACGACCACAAAGGACACCGGCTAAGAGGTTTTCCTATTTGTTTACTATTAGAAACTCTTTTCTTTTGATGCAAACCAAAGTTGTAGCTCATTTAGCTTGTAGCAATGATAGCGGTAGTATAATAAGGAAAAGACTAATACTAAGGTTGGCCATGCATCCTGGTTTCCTTCGGGCAGGATGGAAGACTTACACTTTGAGTTTGGAAGCTAGCATGGAATGGCCAACTGTCTCGGTTTCCTTTCCAGGCGGGACCACTGGCACTTCAATAGAACTCTGTAATTTTGCAATATTAATATAACAGGACCTGCCTTTTTTACTTTAAAAAAAAAAATAACCTCTGTTACATAGGTTCGTGGACAAAAACACAAAAAATTTAGCATTCCCAAATTAGTTTTCTTTAAAACAAGGGTTCCTGGACACAAAATAAATTGAAATTTATCAAATTATAGGTTCCTGAACACCATTAATTTAGCATACAATAGAATAGTAAGAAAGGCTCACCATAAATTTAGCATACAATAGAATAGTAACAACGTCGTGCAAGAACATTTAAAAGGTTCTTGGACACAAACAAAATTAGCATACAACATAATAGTAATAATGTTTGTTACATAGGTTCGTGGACAAAAATACAAAAAAAATAGCATTCCTAAATTAGTTTTCTTTAAAACAAGGGCTCCTGGACACAAAATAAATTGAAATTTATGAAATTATAGGTTCCTGGACACCATAAATTTAGCATACAATAGAATAGTAACAACGTCGTGCAAGAAAGGCAATCCCGGATTAGTTTTCTTAGAAAGTAATAACGTCTGTCAGATCAACAAAGGTTCCTGGAGAAAAAAAAAAATTAGCATACAATAGGACACAAAAAATCTATCATTCTCGAATTAGTTTTCATGAAACAAACAACAAAGGTTCCTGGACAAGCATTCCCGAATCAGTTTTCTTTGAAAATTATCAAAACTTAATAATGTATGTTACATAATTCTGGAAATTACGTCAACATTTAAAAGCATACAATAGAATAGTAATAACGTTTGTTACATAGGTTCGTGGACAAGAACACAAAAAACTTAGCATTCCCGAATTAGTTTTCTTTAAAAGAAAAGCTTATGGACACAAAAAAAATTGAAATTTATCAAATTATAGGTTCGTGGACACCAAAAATTTAGCATACAATAGAATAGTAACAACGTCATGCAACAAAGGCATTACCAAATTAGTTTTCTTTGAAAGTAGTAACATCTGTTACATCAACAAAGGTTCCCGGACAAAAAAAAATTAGCATACAATAGGACATAAAAAATGTAGCATTTCGGAATTAGTTTTCTTTGGAACAAACAACAAAGGTTCCTGGACACCCAAAATTTAGCATACAATAAAGCCATTCCCATATCCGTTTTCTTTGAAATTTATCAAAAATTAATAATGTTTGTTACATATTTCTAGAAATTTAAATGTGTTTGTCATATAGACTAGGATTGGGGCTCCTGAGGACCATAAAAATAAATAAGTACAAGAATTAGGAATGTCGAAAGAAGAAGTGCACGACAGTAGAGAGGAAGAACTGAAAAGAAGAAATTGGAAGTTATGAGTCTTTGGTTACAGTTTTCTATTTAAATAGGTAATAATTGGATTGAAAAAGAAAGAAAGATGACAGTATAGACTTAAAGTGGATTGATAAAGAAAACAATATGTTGGTATAGACTTACTATGAATCCGATGTGTTTTTGTTGTTTTCGTCGATGGTCAGTGGAGTCGTGTCGATCGGTTGTTTCCCTTCCTAGATGAGGTTGTCCATTCTATGTTGGAACCATTCTTTGATGTAGCTTCTCATGGGGGCCATGTTGATTTCATCCTGGATTTCTATGTCATAAAGGTCGTTTTCTAATTTCCTTGGATCCATTGAAATACTATGCAGACTTTGTTCAATTTCTTCATTGTGTGTCGCATAGTCCAGTACCCAGCGCTCGAGCTCATCTACACGATGTTCAAGTATGTTGTAAAACTTTTCGAAAGACAACCCCTTTAAAATATCAAGTTGTTCATGGAAGGCTTCTTTGGTCATTGACAAGGATTTGAGAATTAACTTTGGGTCTTGAACCTCGTTGGTACTTTCGGCTAATTCTATTTGGATCGGGCTTGTGAATAAATATTCCTTTTTTGATATGGCTTGTTTACATGATTCGACAATGAGCTCTAGGTTCTTAACTTTCTTTTGCCAGCATGCTTTTACTTTTTTGGTCCACTTTGGGGAGGGGAGTTTCTCTTGTGTTCTTTTCAGTTCCAATGTGTTGACGGCATGGTTGGAAAAATGGGTCAACACATGTTCACAGAATTGCTGATCATTTTTTAAATTCATCTCCAAATGTTCGAGCAAATCATTTGCCTTCTTTTAGAAGGAAACTAAATTTTGCGATGTTTCCCAGGCTTCAGTAACTAGCTGCACTCTTTTGTTGATGTTATTCTCTACAAGGGATCTAGAGCATGCAAGGAGGGTAGAGGATACATTCATCTTGTTTGGAGTGGTAACAGGCATGGTTTTTGCTAAAGGACTGGCAAATTCTAGGGTGGCAATGAAAGCCTGCTCAAATTCATTGAGGCGATCTTTCAGTCTGGAATTTTCCGCTTCAATTCCTCCAATGAAATCATGAAGAGAATCACTGGTTACTTGGTGAAATAGGGAGATTTGGGACGGCCGCATTTTCCTAAAGTTAATCTCTATGCGATATTTTCCTTTCCTGTTTGTTACATCTCTCTTTTCAATGACCATACTTTTAGATTGGCTGTCAAAAACAATGCTCTGGAATACGAAGGATTCATCTTCATCAAAAATTTCGGTCTTAGCTATTTCCACTGCGAACAACCCAATTTTGTGCATGTGCTCAGTTTCAATTTCAAGTTGCACTTGTTCACTTTCAATTTTGGGTTCGTCCGCCTGCCCTACATTGTTTTTTCTCTTTTTCGTTAGTGGAATTTTGTGAGAACTATCAATTTTTATGCGAGGAGGGTTTTTATCTCCTCCTTCATTTGAAGATTTCTGGGTTTCTTTCTTACTAGTGTGGGTCGTTAAAGCGATACTCCGTGATGTCGTGCTCTTGGGAGTGTTGGATGGGGACTAGGCACTCTTCTCACCGAATACTTTTCCCTATTGTTTGTACAATTCAATCGCGCTTTGCAATGTCTCTACGCCGCAATCGCCAGAAGCAGGATTGTTATCGTCACTGTCCCTATCTTCAGTCAGGTGTCTGTGGACAAAAGAGTTGTTAAATCCAACTACCAGTAAATGTTCTCAAAAAATCCCATTAGGGTCAAACCCTATTAGCCTTTCATCATACATTAGGTTCAATTTCTTGAAATGGCCGACAAATTCGTCAATCTTGTTGACATTTTTGCACATGAAGTCTTCGACTTTCTAGGGCACAGGAATGAACTGTTTTTTTTTCTTGTCATGGAAAAAAAGAAACCAGTGGTTGTATTGAATTTCTATTTCTGCAACAAACATCTTGTCTTTGATGTGGCATGGAAGGAAAGTAGGATTTTCCTTAGAGCCAAAGACCATGAGTACACTTGGATTTTCCTTTTGTTCAAGTGTGCCCTTCCTGTTCAAAAACTTGGTTGTCTGGACAAACATCCGCGAAGAATCCTTCCCTAACAATAAATCTTTGAAAACTGAGACAAACCCATTAAAAAAATCATAAAAACAATGGGAGGCCTTGTGCCTCCACCGGGCCTGGTACCAGAATGTTACTGGGTTGAATCCACAATTTACTTTATTGGAAAGAGAAAGTTTTGGAAACAGACAGCAATGCACTATTGCAAAAATCAAGTAGGATGACATATACAATTTATTCGATTCTTTGAATCGTGACAACTGGGAACATATCTCAATGGAAAATAGCTTTCCCCAATAGAAAATGAATTGTTCCTTGACTGTGAAGTACAAAATATAAATAATTATATGGGAAGTGCTTGTCATGGATGCCTGCCCCATTAGTCTTGTAAACAACCAAGCAATTTCCCAGAATGGATTTCTAAAGGAACTTACCTGCAACTTTGTGATATATTCAAGAACTGTTGTCAGGTCTTCAAGAAACTCGACTAAGATGTCTAACCCGTTATCATGTTTTTCTAGGAACTGCTTGTAGTCTTTTCCTTTGAACGTCAATGTTGGCTCCGACAATTTTAACATCTTGTGAAAGACCTGAGGTGACAAAGAAACAAGAGAATGGTTGCGCAGTGGAATAATTCTTTGTCTTGGAATATATTTTTCGGTGCACTAAGAGACCACCTCCTTACATTCAAAAACCTCAGGGACGGATCCTACACGAGTGATTCCAGAGGTCCAAATCACTTCGTTCTGGGCAGAATAGGATGAATAGTAAAAGTATGCCCTGGACCACTGGAAATTCTGGTCTTGATGTCCGAAGATATTTACTGTATCTCCACAAAACTATTGTCGACCTGCTGCCATAAATCTACAAGAACGTTTGTTTGCTCCAGACGATGAATGAAATGAAAAGTTGGAAGGGATAACATAACCCTGCACAAATCTTGGTCCAATGCATGTGAATGGGAGATGTCCTCGAGACTTTCATTCATTAATGACAATTTGGACGGCTGTTGCATCATGCGTTGTTAACATTAAACACTAGTAATTGCATACATAGAAATGCGAACATGGCGGATACGGAAATGCGTGATTAAGCATTGTAGATTTCTTGAGCGACCCAACATGACGACGCGTATTTGAGATGAACAATCGGAAGGGACAATATAACTCTCTGCATATATTGGTTTAATGCGTAATATTAGGAGATCTCCTCGAGCGTTTCACTCATTAATGACAATGTTGAGGGTTCCTGCATCATCAGTTGTTACCATGAAAGGTTTCTAATTGCATACTAAGAAAGTACGGAGGTGGCGGGTACAGGAAAAAGAAGCTTCAAAATAGGGTTACAAGGTACAATCGTTCGAGGTGAGGGCGCGAGGGTCAAAATGTATGTCTCAGAACTTTTTGAGTGCAATACGTGTAACACTGAAAAGGGTATGATAGGACAGTCCAAAGGGAAATTTGTATATCACTAGTAAGAGCATAACTAATGTATATCAGGAAGGACAAGAACTTAGTGAGGATGGAAGGTAGCGACATATACTTTGAAACATTTGTGAGCCATGGTAGAGTGAAGCTTGCGAGTTCGAGGAGTCCAAAGTGGAATTGTAGATCACGGAAGTTTTGAGTGCCCGATCTATAGCACGGAACAAGAAGCAACAGATTTCGAAAGCGCCAACCCGACAACCGTGGCCATAAAATTGGCTAAGTATGGAAAGGAACAACGGTCAGTCGGATTCGTCATGTGAGGATATAGATGGAGATGAAGATATGTCAGCCCACCAACGTTGGAACCTGCGATCATAGAAAAGTGACTAAGTATATAACCACAAAGCGATAATACATGGGAAGAAGAAAAGAGGAAAAGGACTAAGGAGTCTGCGGTGGAATTGTAAATCACGTAAATTTTGAGTGCAATATGTATATCACGGAACAAAAAGAAACAGAGTTTGAAAGCGCCAACCTGACAACCGTGGCCATAAAATTGGCTAAGTATGGGAAGGAACGACGGTCGGTTGGATTCGTCATGTGAGGATATATATGGAGATGAAGATATGTCAACTCGCCAAAGCTAGAACCCGCGATCATAGAAAAGCGAATAAGTATATAACCACAGAGCGATAATACATGGGAAAAAGAAAAGGGAAAAATGACTAAGGAGTCTGTGGTGGAATTGTAAATCACAGAAATTTTGAGTGCAATATGCATATCACAGAATAAGAAGCAACAGAGTTCGAATGCGCCAACCTAAAACAGTGACTAAGAATTGAATATTTTGTGAACCCGTTAATAGGAGGATCCAAATTAGGCTAACAAGGTCTCCCCAGAAGACGTGAGGCCTCGGTGGTCAAATTGTATCATTCGGAGTTACATTTGAATGCATAATCTGTAACATGGAAGAGGGGAGGATGTTAGAACTCGGTAGTCAAATTGTATATTGCGGAGGGTCGGATTCCAATTTTTTCATATCAGTGTGTGTAGTTGTCACTAGCAAGAGTCACTGGTAAGAGCATAACCAATATACATTAGGAAGGACAAGAAGTTAGTGGGAATGAAAGGCAACGACAAATACTTTGAAACATTTGTGAACCATGGTAGAGTGAATCTTGCGAGTTCGAGGAGTCAACGGTGGAATGTAGATCACGGAAGTTTTGAGTGCAAGATGTACATCACAGAACACGAAGCAACAGAGTTAGAAACTGCCAACCCAACAACTGTGACCATAAAATTGGCTAAGTATGGAAACCAACAGTAGTCGGTCGGATTCGTCTGTGATTATATATATGGAGATAAAGATATGTCATCCCTCCAACGCTAGAACCCGCGATAATACATGGGAAGAAGAAAAGGGGAAAAGGACTAAGGAGTCTGTGGTGGAATTGTAGATCACGGAAATTTTGAGTACAAGATGTGAACCCGGTAGTCAATTTGTATATTGCGGAGGGTCGGATGCCAACTGTTTCATACCATTGTGTTTAGTTGTCACTAGTAAGAGCACAACGAATGTATATTAGGAATGACAGGAAGTTAGTGGGGATGGAAGGCAACGACAAATACTTTGAAATATTTGTGAACCATGGTAGAATGAAGCTTGCGAGTTCGAGTCTGTGGTGGAATTCTAGATGATGGAAGTTTTGACTTCAACATGTATATCACGGAACAAGAAGCAGCAGAGTTTGAAAGCACCAACCCGGCAAGCGTGGCCATAAAATTGGCTAAGTATGGAAAGGAACAGCGGTCGGTCAGATTCATCATGCGAGGATATAGATGGAAATGAATATATGTCAGCTCACCAACGCTGCAACCCGTGATCATAGAAAGGAGACTAAGTATATAACCAGAAGGTGATAACACACGGGAAGAAGAAAAGGTAAAAAGGGCTAAGTGCACGGTGGAATTGTAGAGAACAGAAATTTCAAGTGCAAGATGTATATTACGGAACAAGAACCAGCAGAGTTCAAAAGTGCCAACCCGAAACAGTATCCAAGAACTGGACATTTCGTGAACCCGACAACTGGAGGATCCAAAACAGGCTGACAAGGTCTCTCCAGAAGACGTGAGGCCTCGACGTTCAAATTGTATCGTTCGAAACATTTGAATGCATAATCTGTAACACGAAAGAGAGGATGATGTCAGAATCCGGTAGTCAATTTGTATATTGTGGACGGTGTGATGCCAACTGTTTTGTACCAATGTGTCCAGTTCTCACTAGTAAGAGGTAATTTATTATTGAAAATAATGTTTTTAAATACTGTTAGATAGTTGATATGGATTACCATCCATAAACAATGGCAATCTTGACCCCGCCAGCCCTGGAGTCTGTCTCTCAATTTGTATATCGTGGAACTGCGAGCGTTGTTTGGAGGACACAACACAATAGAAGTGCAATGTTGAGTCAGCCAACTCGCAGTTCCACTTGTCAATTTGTATATCGCGGAATTTTGGGTGCTATTTGTAGGGCACGAAACAATGGAGGCCCAATTTTGAGCCCGCCCACCCGAGAACCCGCGATCCAAAAAGTGGCTAGGTATGGAATGTGGATCCGTACATGCTCTATAAAAGCTCATGTGCATACTTTATAGTCTTATAATACACGAGAAGAAAAAAAGGGAAAAAGGATGAAGGAGTCCGCGGTGGAATTGTAGATCACGGAAATTTTGAGTGGAAGATGTATATCACAGAACAAGAAGCAGCAAAGTTCGAAAGTGCCAACCCGGCAACCACGTGCATAAAATTGACTAAGTATGAAAAGGAACAACGATCGGTCAGATTCGTCATGTGAGGATATAGATGGATATGAATATATGTCAACACGCCAATGTTGGAACCCGCAATCATATAAATGTGACTAAGTATATAACTAGAAAGCGATAGTACACAAGAAGAAGAGAAGGGAAAAAGGACTAAGTATCTCACAGAAGAACATCTATTGTTCACTTATTAATGCAAATCCTTTCGAACCCCTGGTGAGTTCTCACTAGAAAAGGCATAAACTGCAGATGACAAAAGTTCTTTGGGTTCAAGATGTATATGACGGAAGAGGGGACATAGGTGTTGGATACCGCAAACCTGGGACCCGACGATCACATAATTGGCTAAGTATTGAAAGGGACTGTGGTCGGTAGGGCTAATGGTGTGAATATATAGATAAAGAGTTTCCATTTTGCGAATTCATGAGGCCGTGATCATATAGTTGCGACTAAATATACAACCACAAAGGGATAATAGAG
>SNQJ01S0044831.1:67883-89020 GCA_010110895.2 Picea sitchensis
TGGTCTTCAATATCAATCTTTCGTGAGCATTCATGTTAGATGGCCATCTTCCTCCTTAACTTACAAACCTTGGGAATGATAGTCAAAATCTCCAATAACAAAACTTTCTTGAAAATCAAAGTAAGAGCATCCAAGTTATGCTCTTCCCATGGATGTTTTCTAGTTGTTTTCACTTATTTGTCCATGGTTATGTAACCCTACCACAACAAAGCTCTTGAAACATCATGAGGTATTGCAAATTTTTGGATGTTGGAGTCCTTGCGAGTTCCTTTTTAAATAAGAATACAAAGTCAAAAATGAAAATGAAGGAATCATTGGAAGCTTCTCGGGATTGAAGATATGGCGAGTGATAGATTATGATCCCAAATGTTTATGGATGATGAAATTTGTGGCATATCTGGCATCAGTCGCAATTATTCAAAGCACAATGACAACCAGAAAAACCATCCTTAATGTTTGCTTGGAGTTTATATAGAAGATACTTCTATGAAGAAGGTGAGTACTTTCACCTTGAGTTGGATGCATTGCTTGCAATAAAAAAAAAAGGGTTGACTACTTGGCTAAAATGGATAGATCACAATATCAATCCTATGAAAACTAGAGTGTTCTTTTGTAGATTTATTCCCATGCATTTCAGGTAAAAGCAACAACATTGTGGCTTGGTGGTTGGAATGGAGTGCCACCATGCAAATAACCTAGTTTCAAATTTTGGTGGGTGTATATCCCTTGTGTGTGTGAGGCAAGTTGTTTGACTTTTGGGAGTTGGTTTCCCTCTATCATCAAAGGGGATAGACACATGTCCTACAAGCCAAGTTGGTTTAATTGGACCTTGATAAGATATCTTATCCTTTAGTTTTTTTTTTTCCCAAAAAAAACAAAAAACTTAATTTTATTCATCTGAAGAGAACCAAATTACATTTTGAATGTTCCAGAAGCATGCCCCAATCATGGGTAAAGTGAGAAGAAAATAGAAGCCCGAGAGGGCCCATAAACAAGCTAATAAGCCACTGAGAAGAGTACAATAATATTAGCTGGGAAAAAACCAGACAGTTGCATGCCCCCAATAAGGACCTTAAAGTGTTACCCAACATTGCATGCCCTGAGCGGGGACCTCAAATCTCTTGCCCAAAACCTATTCTGAAATGAGGAAGATAAAAGACACAAAAAAAACCCAAAAAATCAGGGTGCCTCTTTGCGCAAACACCGCACACCCAAAACTAGGACCACAAAGCAGTGGCCCAAAGCCATGTGGACTAGATCTGGCGAAGAAAGGGGACAAAACCAACCCCAGGAGAAGTGGAGAGAATGGCTAATCTGTTCCCACAACTGCACACACAAAGATCCACCACTACCTAAGGCAAGAGAAACCCCACACACAAACTCTGTCGAATAGAAAGGAAAGAAGCAATCAAAGAAAAGGAGCCGAAACAAGCCCCAGTGAGAAGGGCCCAAGAACAAGACTCCCAGAGATGAGACTGGAGACCAAGCAAAAACGACGAAGAAGAACCAGAGCTTGGAGCTCCCGTCTTATCAACCAGTAAACCCATTTCCGCCAACAACCAAATCCTCAACCACTCGATGCCAGAAAACCCTTAAAATGCCGCACCACCAACGCACGCGAGCAAGATCAAGGCAGCTGAGATCGAAAGATGAAGAGGAGGGAGACCAATGCCCAGCTGTGAAGACCACACGGGCGTAGAAAGGACTAGGGATGCGGCTAGCAAAACCCTCGCCGCAGAGCTCGACCTCCTATCCATCTTATCCTTTAGTTATTATTATATATACAAGAGAAATATTTGTTAATTTTATTAATTTTTAAAATGTTAATCATAAAATGTTTAACAACATTTTAAAAAAATAATAATAAACATATTTTTTTTTAATTTAAATCTCTAAGGAGTTTATATAGTTTCTAAGAAGTTTTGACAATTTTTAGAGTAAAATACTTTTATCCTATAAAATTTGGGTGAATAATTTTTTTTTACATGGAAATTGGCCAATATTTTTTTGGAAAAAAAATGGAAAATTAACCCTTGGACGAAATTCAACCCCTAATATTTTCCTTGAAAAGGAATCTAAAATTTAAGATTTCAACTAATTTTAAGGTATTATTGGTCCTTATCACAATATAATAATAATAATAATAATCTRTTTTTAAGGTCACGACCAAACCATACGTCAAATTGGTGTATGAGACCCCCTTGTTTGTGGGACAAGGAACCCCCTATTGGTGTATGGGACCCCCCCTTATTTGTGGGACAAGAGACCCCCTCAGCCAAACACCAAATTGGTGTATGAGACCCCCTTGTCTGTGGGACAAGGGAGCCCCTATTGGTGTATGAGACATCCCCTTGTTTGTGGGACAAGGACCCCCTCATCCAGACACCAAATTGGTGTATGAGACCCCCTTGTTTGTGGGACAAGAAACCCCCTATTGGTGTATTATATCCCCCTTCTTTGTGGGATAAGGGACCCCCTTGATGCAACAATTTGATTGTTAAAGTCTACAAAGATGTACATACCCTACCCCCTCCAGTAGATAGCATGTGGAATGTTGACTATTTCAATTACATTGCTATTTCTTTTTTAACACAATTTCATATTTCTTATTTTGATTTTTTGGAAAGTCAAGAATTTRATCATAGGAAATAATTAAGGTTGCAATCCTTTTAACAAGTAGAGATTTGAAGAAAACCTAGAGATTAGAAATTGATGGAACATATACACAAATGTGGGAAAGGTGAAATGGGGAATTATTGCATTAAGGATGGTTGTTTTGGCCATGGTGATGCTTCAAACACCTTGTTGGTATGTGCACTTTCCATATCCAAAGAGAGAATTTACACTTTTTGTTGCTAACTTATTCCGTCGTTGTGCACTATAATACAACATTTGGGGCAAACATATATTACAAACTATAAATCCTTAAAATTTTAGATGATTCTTCTATATTAAAAACTTTTTCTCTTTTCATATTTTCATCCCACCATACAATACATAATGTGTAAAATGTGGATTTACAATACATAATATGTAAAATGTGGATTTGTCCAACTATATTATTGGTGTACTCATATTCGTTAATAGTTTTTGCCACCTTGTTTCCTATCAACCTTCTTCTTCGTCTCTTCGTTTACATGGTTTTCATTTATTATACCTGCTGATAGGCATGGTATATAGTGTTGAGTTAGGTTTGACTTTCTATTAGTTCATGGTTGACCATAAAATATACACCCTTTTATCTAAAGTTTTAAAAAATAAAGATTAATTTTAAATTTTAAATCTCATTTATCTAAAATTTTATTGGCCAAAAACTTTGAAGTCTTATTGCTACCTTCACTTCCCCCAATGTAAATTTAATAAATATTTCATTTCCCCAATGTAAATTTAATCTTTGTAACTTGCTTTTAATTATTAAAATTTATGCCCTGTCTTCTTAGACAAACATAAAGCTTCCAGCTTGCGGAAAACGTGCGAGAAAATATGTAAGTATAAATTATCTCCTCAATTTCAAGAGAGGCACGTGAAATGGGTCTTTTGTCCTCGTGTGGGCCAATTTTGTCTTCGTAGCATAAAGCTTCCAGCTTGCAGAAAACGCGTGAGAAATCATGTCAGTATTAAATTATTGTAGCGGGCCTTTTGTCCTCGTTTAACCCCATTTTCTTTTTGTAGAAAACGCGTGAGAAAATATGTGAGCCTTAAATTATTTCGCATAATTTTACAATAATTTTGACTTTTTATCAATTTTTTTATATTTTTACTGCGACTAAATTTTATTTAGCAATTTAATAATGCGTTTTTTTTATGTTTTTATTATTTTGAGTTTTTATCAAATTTTTTATATTTTTACTGTGACTAAATTTTATTTAATAATTTAATAAAAGAAAATTGATTGTAACAATATTTACATGACATAAAAATAATCCATTTTTTATTATTTTGAGTTTTTATCAAATTTTTTATATTTTTACTGTGATTAAATTTTATTAAATAATTTAATAAAAGAAAATTGATTGTTACAATATTTACATGACATAAAGATAATCCATTTTTTTTTATGTGAAAAGAGGGAAAATTGTTTCCTAGTTAACTTACTCCATAAGTTCATTAAAGAAATTGAAGAAATGACATAACATAAACTCCACAAATAAGCTTCCACGTGTTACTTATTATAATATTCCGAGAGTGTCAGAGAGGAAAAGAAAATAGTTCGTCTTTTATCTTTATTATACCTGCGGATAGGCATGGTATATAGTGTTGAGTTAGGTTTGACTTTTTATTAGTTCATGGTTAACCATAAAATATACACCCCTTTATCTAAAGTTTTAAAAAATAATGATTAATTCTAAATTTTAAATCTCATTTATCTAAAATCTTATTGGCCAAAAACTTTGAAATCTTATTGTTGCCTTCAGTTCCCCCGATGTAAATTTAATAAATATTTCTGCCATCTAGTCATTTCATGCCTACTCCTTTTCCTATATTCTTAAACAATACTTTCATTATTATATTCGGCAGGTATATGCTACCTAGTAGCCTTGTTTATTTAGATTTTAGATTACTTCTCGTCATTCAATAGATCTATATTTTTTTTAATATTTTTAAATAATTACTAAAGAAAAACATTTTATAATTTAAATATTAAGAAAAAATATAATTTAATTAACAAACAAAATAGAAATAGAAATATTTGTTCAAATTTGTTGAATAAAATTGAAGTAGATCTAGAGTTTTAGGAATATCCTTAAACTATTATTAAGGAAAAATATTTTATATTATTAAGAAAAAACATTTTATAATTTAAATATTAAGAAAAAATATAATTTAATTAACAAACAAAATAATATAAATAAAAATTTTCCTTCAAATTTATTGAATAAAATTGAAGGAAATTGAAGAAAAATAGAGAGCAAGGTAATTCTTGTTTCTATCTCTTCTTATCATTAAAAAACGTTTCTTCTTAATAACAGGGGAAGTTAAGACATATTCTTAGGTATAGTTAAAAAGTTAAAATTGGGAAGTTAAGACATATTCTTAGGTGTAGGGCAGTCGGTGACAGAGTGTGTTATTAAGGCACTCCGTGATGTTAAAGTCATGGGTTCGAAACCTGTGCAGGACAAGGTTCGAAACTTGATTTAAAGTTTTAAATAACATTAGTTTAAATTTTATGTTTTTTAATTAATTTTCATTTTTTTAAGATTTATGACTTTTTTTAGTTTTTTTAAATGATTGGTCCAAATTTTATGGGATAAAAATATTTTACTATAAGATAAAAGTATTTTATTTTCAATTTTTTTTTAAAATTATATAAAATCCTTTTAATATTGAACAAATGGTCACACATAGGTGAAAGGAGTTGCTAAGAACATAATTATTAATGAAAAATGGGAATGCCAAGGTCTCTCCTATAAAAGCAAGATAAAAATAAATGTAACTTATAAGATATGTTGATATAGAAGTGTGAGTAATGCAAAATCCCAAATTCTAGAAGGGATCCCTTATCGGGTGCAAGGAAGGGAAGAATAGGAAAATTAATGCCCATTGGAGTTATCGAATGAAGGTGAGGAGGGAAATCTTCCCTCCTTTGATTTCTAGATAGCATGTCTATCTCTCCTAACATCCAAGGGAAAAGAGAAGAAGAAAGAAGAAACTCTTGATAGATGGTTGATTGAAATCACTCGAACAAGTGTCTTATGCAACATCTCATTGTTTGGAAGAGGTAGTGTCTATTGTGGTTTGGAGGAAGTCAGTTGTTCATGGGGTGCATTGTCTTGAGACCCAAGAGGACATCTTTGCAAGGGGCTCCAAGAAGTAAGACAACTCATTAGTGGAGGATGAACACCCCCTAGGGTCTCATGTATTTGGACTCTGAACTAGTGCTACCCTTTCTCTACCTCACAATGCCTTGGACTCTGAACTAGTGCTACCCTTTGTGTACCTCTTGATCCTTTTTCCCACTGTGCTCTTAACAAGACCATATAGATCTTCAAACATACATCCAAGTATGCAACTTGGCCATTTTATCAATGAAGATCATATATCTAACATTAATGAAAATCATAGCTAATGAGCCAATAAACCATAACTAAAAGATTTTTAAATAACAAAAATAGTATTTAAACATCCAAGTGATAGCAAACTACCCTCCATAGTTTTACTAGAGACTCAACAAATCCGTCTACATCTCCAAATATACATCCAATATACAATGATCCTTTCTTAATCATCTCTAAAATATTGCATCAATACTATGTGAGAGAGTTTCATTTCATCTTTCCTTCAATGATATGTGTGTGTGTGTGTGTGTGTGTGTGTGTGTGTGTTTCCTCTTTGGAGGTGATAAATTTAACTCTAGATTTTAGGAGTTCTTATAGCAAGATTTGCCTTACCCTATGTAAATTTTCTCATAAGGCCTTTTTTCATTTCTCTATGCAAACTTGAAGTCCCTTTTTGCAGTTCCTAGAGCTAAAAATAATATTTTTCCACATATATGTACCCTAACAGTTATACAACATGCGTATACACAAGTTGCACCATTACAGCACTCGTACATCGGGTTTTGTGCCCAAATTAAAAAATGGTGTCGGGTTTCCATGTCATGTCACGAGATCCATGGTCCTTGACCTTCCATATACTGGAAATGTTCTGACTTGGCCCTTCAATTCCATTTGAAGGCTATAAATGGGCCCTATCTAAGCTGTGGAAAAGATGAGAAGAATTCAACTTTGAGAGCAAAGTTACTCTGGAGAAATTGTTCACTTCATATTGAGTATGCATCACTTTATCCTTTTAAGTCTAAACACATTGTTCAACCCCCAAGCTCTTTCCTACTTGATTGAGAACCTCATTGTTTCTCTTATATGGGCGTGTCTTTGGTGGAGGATTGAAGTGGTGGAGGCCCAGCTAGAAGGGACTTAGTTTCTCGGTTCCGAACCGTGCTGACACGGAAGTTTGTAATTCATTCACTTATGTTGATTACATTTTAATATAAGTACTCTTTTCTCATCCAATTAATGTCTTGCAAATATTTGAATTGTTATTCCATGGGCATATTTGTTATGAATATTGATGGATTATGCTATTGAATGTGCTAACTTTATATATTATCACCATATGCTTATGTTTCTTGGTCATTGAGGACAAGTTGCAAGTATATTGCTTTGAGTCAAGTGCTCAACGATGGACTTCTTCGAACGTCTAGACGAGGTAGGCTCTTTATCTTGTCTCGTTAGCATATTTGTTTATATAGCATACTTGATATTAGAGTTGATTTCTGCAGTCATTTATGTCTGTTGTGGTTTATCCCATGTCGTAGAGAGATTTTCCTCGTAACAGAATTGGCGACCATACTGGGGAGGAATCTTCTTTTCAGGGTTTGGAGTGTTTTTCTCCTTTGATTGCTCTCGTTTATATTGAGTTTCTTGTCGTATGATTGCTTGACAACCTCTGTTCATTTTGAGTCTGAGTTTCTTATCCTTATCCTTGACTTGGCAATGTTTTAATACATATACGCGGGTTTTTACCTGACAGTTGTTTACATACATGTGTTGTCCTCCTGCAAGAGGCGTATATACATGGTTTTCTCCTAAACAGTCGTGTACATCATTCTTGTGTGATTGGTTGCTAAGTTTGATGCTTGTTGGGTTGATGGTTGTTGAGTCTTCTTAGGTCTTTGTTATGACTAGTGAGTGTATGTAGAGTGATAGGAAACCTTTCTTTGGTTGAATTTTTGGGCGGTGCCTTTCTCATCATCATTTTCATCGATTGTCCTTGCATCTTGGGCTCGGTGTTTGCTTCTTGATATCCTAGTTCATTTGTCTCTGATTGCATTCAGTAGAATCTTTATATCAAGCTGTTGTTCAGTCCTTGCATTTTCATTCTTTTATATTGAAAACACAAAAATATTAAACATTTCACATTGTTGGCATTTGATCTTTTGGGTTCTTGTCGTTGATCTTAGTACATGTATGGAAAGATTGCATTTTATTTTGAATTGTAGAATTAAATTAAAATTGCATTTTGAAAAGCTTATCATTTATTGGGAATTGAAGTTAGGACTTTGCATTTTATTCATATTCATTTATTTTACTTGTTGAGTCATAACATCATCAGTTTCACTACCGCACCTTTTTGAATAAGAAAGACCACTAAAAGAATCGTTCATTCTTTTATATTGAAAACACAAAAAATATTAAACATTTCATTGTTGGCATTTTTGATCTTTTGGGTCCTTATCGTTGACCTTAGTACATGTATGGAAAGATTGCATTTTATTTGAATTGCAGAACTTAAATTGAAATTGCATTTTGAAAAAGCTTATCATTTTTTGGGAATTGTGCTAGACTTTGCATTTTATTCATATTCATTATTTTACTGTTGAGTCATAACATCATCAAGCCACCACCGCACCTTTTTGAATAAGAAAGACCACTAAAAGAATCGTTGATAATTTAAAATGGATTAGAAATGATTTTTTTTCTAGGGTGCACAAAATAGCTTAGGATTTAGAGCCTTGAATAGGATTTTAGAGTAAACTTCTCCAAGTATATTAAATCAACATATGTGTCCATTTTAAGGAAGCCGGAAATCCATTGTATAATTGGTGACGTTGGGAGGCTCCGCTCACACCGTAGTTAAGCATGAGGTCACGTGAGTTTGTTGAGGGGATATCTCCAATACCTTCTTAGCGTCAAAGACATTTTGGGGATCTATTCGTAGATGGGGATCTTGCTAGTACCTCTACCTATGTGAGAGGCGCGCTTTGTTTTAAATTAATGATCCGATTATTTTCTGCGATGAAATGAGACTGCAGATATAATAAAGAAATGCATAGAGATATCAAATATTCAATAATATAATGTAAATGTATCTGGTAGATGCAACCATAAACACAGATATACATACACAATTTCTATTAATGAAAGAAATGTATGCAGACCGTGAAAAATACAGAGTGGAAGACTCATGATTTGGTGGTAGCTTATCTCTAAAGAAGAGATGATCGGCTTAATCGATTCACAAGAAGATGATTACAAGGCTCAAGGCCTTTTACAATAAGCAAGAATGCCAAAACCCTAGACATCCAAAACCCAACCCCGGGAGATGAAGCACCAAAAGTCATGTGGCCCCGGTTGGGTAAGTGAGCACATCAACTCGAGGTCAACTTTTGCATACCATCTTCGTTTAGGGCAGGCATGCCATATGGAAAGGTATCATCGAGGAGATTCATTTGGGGGTTCAATCATGCCTGACATCATTGCAACCTGATCCAAAACCTTCATTTGGGCCCTCAAAATGACTCCTGCTAAAACCGCTAAAAATAGTACTGTTAAAATTATAGAAAGTCGCTGGAGCCATTTGAAAAGGTGGCGGCCACCTATATCCACCTCGATCAATCCTCCTCCTTAGGAAGCAATGGTCTCCAATAGCGCTGGAGTTCCCCGGGGAGAGGGAAAGCATTTGTTGAATCTCGCATCTTGGTGAGCTACTTGTCTTGTCGAAGACGCCGCCACGCTTCGGGCCAGAAAATCACTTAACCTATTGCGTTGAGGCCGCTTCAACAAGCTCTTGAGATACACGAGAGGACGATGTGCGTATGAATCTTACTGCTGCATCCTTGTCGAATCTACTGCTGATAGAAGGTGCTTGGGGCAAGCACAGAGTGGTTGCAAGGTCCTTTTGTTCTCCTTTGAACATATTGTAAAGAAGCTTAATTTTGCAGTATAAAATACTACCTTACGACACTGTTTAGGTGGAACAAGTAGTCTAACTACTCTCGGTATTCTCAGAGATGACCCCCCAAAGTAACAATGACATCTACTTCGGTCGGTGACTCATAAACATGGTGCTTTCACATACATGGTTGTCCCAAGAGAACATCACGCATTATCCGGCAGGGCAACATCACATAATATTTCATCCTTGAAGGGTTGGATGTCGATGATAATCGACACTGTTGGATAACACAAATATATCATCCCCGACTCAACCATCCAATGATGTACGATTGGGGGTGTGGCATTTTTGGAAACTTTAATCTCTTGATGACCTCTACCGAGATGAGGTTCTTCTCGCTTCCACTATCAACAATAAATGCCGGGTCCCTTCACCACATCCGAATGAAAAGGCGCCCTCTTCAGCCACAGATCCGTTGTCTTTCCGGGTTGAATTGTTATGTCATGACAATAGCAAAGGGTCCGGCGGCCAACGATCTTCACCATTATTTTCTAATTCCATTCTCAATTAGGTTCAAAATTTCTTTTGTCTTTGATTCTACCACCAATGACTGCTGAGCAGATCTATTGGTGGTTGCCAAGGTTATGGAACTCACACCATTTTCCTGTTTCCTTCTTGTCTTCCAAGACCCTTCTTTTTCTTGTGTCTTGGACTGGTTTTCTGAGGACTGTTTGTTAGAGATGTCTTTATCAAACTTTGGTTTTTTTGGATTTGACCAATTTCCGTTGTTCGGCGTTTAAATTTCGCTTCAATTTTAACAAAGATATCGACAAGCAAAGATTCTATGGGATGAGATGTCCAAAATCCATTGCTTGATGTATCTGTAGAGCCCTACTAAGATTTCAGAATCCAAATGTCGCTTCTGAGTCTTTTGATAATCACTTTTATATTAAGGTATGGAAGGTATTAAGGAACTCAGAATCGCTATTCTCTCTTGCCAATGGGGCAGGGTCCATCTCATGTATCGTCCTCATAGTTGCCAATACCGTGGTAATACTGTTTTACCAAGATCTCAAAAAAATCCCAAGTGGGATTGGCCCCATATATTTCAGATTCCTTTGTGGAACTTTTGTCCCAATGAGTTTCCACCAATGTTTGACATGAGGGAGAGCTTTATGAGTGCAAAGGTGACTTTTCTTTGTCGAAAAAATTGTGAACAGAGAAAATAACCTTCCAAATAGAGTTAACCATTTTTCTGGGGTGGCTTCAGATTCATCCTCGTCTTCAAATACAAGCATATAACATCAAAATTAACTTGTACCTTGAGCGAGAGGTGCCTAAAGTATTGATGAAGATGCTACCGATGCTATCGACAAAGTATCAAGGATGTGGGAAAATTTCATCATTTCGTCCCTCTGTCGCGGAGAGCTTGCTCAAGCAACATTGATAGGATCGTCTGCTTGTCTGTTCTTTCTTTTATACTTTCATTGAGGGTTTCTTTGGTGTGCGAGAGCCGACATCTTCAAGAGAGACAATCTCGAGACCCAACTTGCTATACTGACTCCTGCTGGGGACATGACCAAAAGATCAGAGCGTACTCGCCTGGCTACCACCGATCCTGGACATTTTGGCACGAAATTAGATTGGAGATATAATAAAGAATGCATAGAGATATCGCAGAGATTCAATACTATAACAGTAATGTATCTGAGATGCAACCATAAACACAGATATACAAGAATACAATGCATTTCTATTAATGAAAGAAATGTACGAGACTGTAAAAAATACAGAGTGTGAGACTCACTAGAATGGTGACAAATTATCTCCTCGAAGAGATGCGGACAAATACCGTGATTCGCAGAAGATGATTATAATGAGGCGCTCAAGGCCTTTTTTACAATAAGAAGGAATGTCAAAACCCTAGACATCCAAAAACCTAACCCTGGGAGATGAAGCGCCAAAAGTCATGTGGGCCCCATTTGGGTAAGTGAGTACATCAACTTCCCGGGGTCGTAACTTTTGCATACGATCTTCGTTTTAGGCGTGTGATAGCTCGTTGGAAAGGTATCGTCGAGGACATTCATTTTGGGGGCTCAATTATGTCTTTGACTGTCATTGAGAACCTCGATCTCGAAAAACCTTCATTTGGGCCCTCAAAATGACCCCGGAAGTTAAAACCTACTAAAAATAGTAAATTGCCAAAATTGCCAGAAAGTCGTTTTGAGCCATTTGGAAAAGGTGGGTGGCCACCGATATCCACCTGGATCATTGTTACCCTACCCATATGGTGGACCTGACTTACGATTGTTTGCTTGTGCATCGGTTATATCATGGTTGCTTAGTTGCTTGACATGGGTACCACATAGGTTACTTGCAGGGGTTATTCTGCAGGTACCCTGGCTCAGATAAGGGTCAGAAAACACACAACCATTATGTAGGATTACCTCTCCGGGGGGATCTACCCGACTGGTTATTAAGCCCATGAGGACCCTTATAATTGATTATTATACCTCTAATATTTTGCAGGGAGTCTCATGCCCCTCTTGGGCAAGGCATACCTACTTTAGGGATGGAGGCCCCTTTCAACCACTTTATCCTGTTTGTGTGCATATTGGCCTTTGGTTTATTTTGTTGTGCTCTTTGATCATTAGTTGACCTTAGGGTTTTGTATTGCGCCGTGAGTTTTCATTATCATGAATAGTGGAGTCCTTTTGACTCCCTCATTTAGCGCTACCTCCCCCATGGCATCCGCTCATTTCATGGGGATGAATCTGTATGTGTTTCATAATGGTATGCAGAGTCATGATACTCAGTCAATACCTTGGGTCTCTAATCATCTTCCTCTTGATGTGCCAAACATACTTTCACCTTTTCCATCCTCTCCCTCGCCTGCTTATATGAATCCTAGTTTTGGATCTAGAGGCAATCCTAGTTTTGGATCTAGAGGCACGATGGCTCCTTTTCTCTACATCTCTGCTTGAAACATAGTTACCAACTTAACGAACTCTATAGAGTTTTAATGCTTTTTGGGGGGTCCATTTTACCCCTGCTTTCTAAAAATAGGTGCTACTCCAGAAAACCACCCCTCCCTTTTAGGTAAGTTTTTTCGACATTTAAATTCTTCTCATCCAATGTTTCCACATTTTCTAATGTTAAAAATATTTTTTACCATTTACTTTTGAAGTTAAATTCTTTTCATATAATTGCCTCCCACTAATTTATAGTTCCATATTTTTAAGATATAGTGGAAAACACCATTCTAACACATTGTTTACCTTTACTAATACATGGAAAAATTGTAGTTAAATAACACCAATTTTTTAATATTTAACAAAAAAATATAATTTTTTATAAATTAAAAACTAAAAAAGCTAAGAAAAATAAAAGAACTAAAATTAAAAAAAAAAAATTAAAAATTAAAAGAAAATTTTAGATAATAAAAAGATTAAAGAGAAACTTAAAATCTAAAGAGGAAAACAAAACAAATATATAAACCAAGCTAAATCTAGAAAAACAAAAAAAAGGTAAATAACCAAATTTATGGCCTAAAAACTTTAGAAAAGTTAAAGAAACACAAAGAACAATTAAAATTACATTAAATAAAATAAATTAACACACTTAAACTACAAAATTTAATACAAAAAAAAAAAAAAAAATCAAAAACATAATTTAATAAACAAAATTAATTTTTGTTAAAACTTAAAATATGTAAATTTATGAAACAAACAAATTGAAAAACATATGCAATCCTAAGTGATGGGAGGCCATAATTTTATGCTCCAGCATCACTTCACTCCCTGTGGGCTAAGCCTTGGACCTGGGTGGGACTGTGGTTTAGCTCCCCATGGACTAAGCCAAGGGTCTCCGCGGGGACTGGGGGATTAGCCCCATGGATTCAAGCCATGGTCTCATGGGACTGTGGCTTAGCCCTTGTAATGGGTGATGCCCGACATCATCCCCCATGGTCTCCCATCACCGATGCACATGTTTTTTAATTCTGCTTTTTTCATAAAAGTTTACATATTTTAAGTTTTTCATAAAAAAATTAATTCTTTTGTTTTGTGATGCCCACAATCCCCCCTGCCTGTGGGGTAAACCCCTGTCTTCATGTGGCCAAGGCTTAGCTCCCTATACTGGGTAGATGCCCAACATCACCTCAATTATCGAAGCAATTTCCCAGACTGTATGTCTCATGGGGGTTTGGGTGATGCCCACATCACCCCCCAATGACACCCAAGTGCTCCATGTCATGGGTGATGACGCACACGCCCCCCACTCTACATGGGCACCGTGGTGTCGGGGGTGATGTCTGCACTCTGTACTCCCATGGGATAAGCCCTGTCCCACCTGGCTAAGGACTAGCTCTGTGGGCTAAGCTCGGCTCCATGGGGCTGTTAAGCCCTGGGCCGGGGTGATACCCTACATCACACCAGCCCCCACGGTTTAGCTCCTCGGGGTTGGGGTGATACACATCACACTGCCTCTGACGGCTAGCACTTCATGACATGGGCACCATGGTCATGGGGGTGATGCCTGCATCACCTGCCCCATGGGATAAGCCATGGTCCCATGGGGCTAAGGATTAGCTCGTGGGTTAGTGATGTCGACACTACCCCAAAATTTAGTTAAGTTTTAATCATGTGGGACCAAGGTTTATCCCCTGGGGGCCGGGGTGATGCCCGACATCACACTAGCCCCCACGGGCTAAGCCTCATCTGGGACTATCAAGTCACTCTGACTTCCGGGATTCCACTCTCAGGACCAAGGCTTAGCCCGGTGGGTCAGGATGTGGGCACGCCTCACCACACCCCTAATAATATGTAAGTTTGTAATTTTGTTTTGGTTTTAATTTTAATTAAAATTTTATGTTACTTCAATTGTACTTTTTGTGTGTGTGTGTTTTAAATGCTATTAAATTTGTTTATATTTCATGCTTTTTCTATTTTTACTTTAGTTTCAATTAAAATTGATAGTTTTTGTATTGTAAAATTGTTCTTAATTTTCTTTTTAAATTTTGGTTTTCTTTTTTTTTTAAATATACTTGGAAGCTTATTTTAAATTTGGTTTTAAAATTTTCTTTTTATTATTTTCTTCTTGATTTTATTTAAATTGTTTGGTTTTCATTTAAATATTGTTTTTAAAATATATATTTTTGAATTTTTATCTTTTATTTTAATTTTAAGTTTTAGGTTAAGATTTTTTTAATATTTTTAATTTTAGATAATAAAAAAATGGGTTGAATTTTGTTATTTTTTTTGCCTTTTTAAAGTATTTTTTGTTTTATTTTTTATTTTTTATTTTTTAAATTACTTTTTAAAGGTTTTTTAATGATTCTTTTTGAAAAAATTATACAATTATTTTTTAAATTATTGTTTTTGGAGAAAATTTTTATATTTTTTTTTGTTTCTTTCTCGTTATTTTTCTTTTTCACCTTGTTTTTTAATCTTTTTTAATTTTTTAATTTTTTAATTGAATTTATAATATATATTTTTTTAATGTGTTTTTTTGTCATTAAAAAAAAATATTTATTTGCGAAGATTTTTTTCTTTTTATTTATTTATTTTTTAATATAAATAAAAAAAAAATGGTAAATAAATTTTTAAGGGGCCATTTAGAGTCCAATTTTGGGTTGTTTATTTACATAGGGTTTTGTTGTCAATATTGCAATTTCAATTAGGTCGTAAATAGCTATTATTTTCACGTTTAGGAAAAAACATTTTGTTTTATGTAGCGTCACTTTTTGATTTAGGTGTTGATTTTAAGGTTTTTCTGAGCTACTGTCTGAGTTTCGAAGGTCATGTTCAAAAATTGTTGAAATTTTGACTTTGTTTAAAAAAATGGTGCTACCGGTAGCACCCCTTTTTGATTTGGGGGTTGATTTTCAGGTTTTTTACGCAAAAATATGGGTTTTAAGGGCTAGAGTTCTCGTTAAGTCGGTAACTATGTTTTGATGGGAGTCATATCCCTCAACCGACTCTCATAGTGGGAGGTTGGAATCTCCCTTCTTACGGATCCAATCCTAGCTTCACTTTTCCAGGAGAAAGTGCTCAAATGGGTGGTTATTCTACTTATTACACCCCGTCCATCTATCCTTTGTCTGCAATGTCAGTTCCTACGAACACTTTTCCCATGACGGACCTCCATCTATCCTCTAGTATTTCATATGGAGGGAGTCATTTTTATGGTACAAGCTACCCCCTTCACGGAATCCCTTCGTCTGGGGGCAATATATATCCTTACCTGAGTAACTCGTGTCACGCCTTTTTCTCTTCACAAACATCTTCCTCGGTGATGATACCTTTACAAACCTCTATGGATCAATTAGGCGAAGGATGTTACATTTCCAGGAAGGGACAGGGTGTAGACCAGAATCCTTCCTAGTCTGCAATTTCTCAAAACTATTCTCTCTCGGGGCCTTGGTCTCAAATGTTGCAACCAACCATCGTTGCCAGTCCAACCGCTGCAAGTCATGCTGGGGGCACAAATTTAGTCGCCATGAGTCATACTAACATCACATCTCCAACCCCGGTCAACCATGTTGGAGAGTCATCACCAACCTCTGTACATCATGTGGGGGATGAACCACTAGCCTCTGCCAGTCACGCTAAGAGCATGTCACCATCCATTGTGAGTGACGTCGGGGGCACAACTCTAGTCACCATGAGTCATACTAACATTACATCTCCAACCCCGGTCAACCTTGTTGGAGAGTCATCACCAACCTCTGTACAACATGTGGGGGATGAACCACCAGCCTCTGCCAGTCGCACTAAGAGCATGCCACCAGCCATTGTGATTGACGTTGGGGGCATTCATAGCATTGAGAAGCCTCAAAGTATAGGATGTAAGCCCAAGTTCCTTTGTAGGATTTGCAAAGGAGGTCATTTAACTTGCTTGTGCCCTACTACTGTGGTAGTAGAAGAAGTGCAATCCTTGTTTGATAACCCTTCGGGTTCATAGTTGTCTTTGGTTTCCCAACATTCTATTTCTCCTTTGATTGACACAACAGTCATGTCGATGCAATTTACGCCCAACATCGCTCCTGTTTTGACGAGTGAGGCTTCTTTTGACCATGTCATGAACATTTCTAGTCCTACATCTTCTAAACAAGGGTGAGTTTTACTCTCCCCAAGTACTCTTCCTCCAAGTCTTGGAGAGGTTCCCTTTAACTGGGATGGTCTTGTGGGGTATCAAATTCCTTCTCCTATGCCCTTTCAAATAAGAGACATTCTTTGACATATCATTGAGAAGGTAACCTCCACGAGTATTTCATCCCCCTCTACTTGGAAAGATCTGGGTTTTCCCAAGCTTGTGTCAGTTGTTCGTAAGCTGCTAACCTTTCACAAAAGTCTTGCATGGGATCCCTGGCCTCCCCCATGATATACCGCTTAGAAAACTCCCGATGAGTCTGGTTTAAGCTCTTTTCCGACTCTCTAAAAAAGCGAAAATATTATCGAGTGAACTTGTCTCTTTCACACTCATAAATTGGATTTGAAAGGACGTCTATTTAGTGCAAGTTTACCCCTTTTTCAAACCAAGTAGACTAAATTCATGAAAAAACGACATTTTTTTTGCGTTAAGTTGTAATTGCATCTCATTCTCTTGCTTGCAGTATTGAGCCTATTGTCGATTCTCGCTTTTGCATTATAAGCCTATCACCTCAGCAGTTTGCATCATCAGCCAAGCAGGGCCTTGTTTATATCCTTTGCAGCTTGACAGCCTATACCCAAGAGGAAACATTCCCCCGAATGTCCATCTCCTGCATGCACCTCCTTGCATTGAGCATAGGTATGTTCCACTGCTGGAACTAGTTGCTTACTTGCGAGATTTGTTTCCTCCTCTGTATCATATCATTCATTTGACTATGAAAAAACAAAAAAAGGTGGACGGGAAAAGAATATTATCTTATCTTGGCAGTAGTCATGTCGCCTTTGAACATAGAACCAAATTTTGAGTCCACTTGTCATCAAAATTTTGGGTTTAGTATGACCTTAGGAAGTTGAGCTTATTACTTAGAGTTTACTCCCCTGACTAGTTACTCTTCCAGTCCATATGGAGAGTTTGATTGGTGCCTCCTGCATTACAAAGTTTCATCATTGAGTCTATGTTGCCAAAGTCTTCCATCTGTCTCATGCTCTTGTTCAAAGGATGTCTATCAACCTGTATCGGCCATTCCTTAGAACTCTTGACTTTGCATGTCGACCATACCCTCAATGTGTCTCAGAATTACATGAAGTTGTAGTCCTATCGTGCACTCTGGTCCTACTTTCATCATTGGTGGGTAACCATGAACCCAACAATCAACATTTCATCATTGGTCCCTGACTGGGGGGTTTCCCTTATGTTCGACGACAATAAATCTATTCACACATTGGGATTCGTGCAATGTCTTAGATTCCATTAGCCTTATTGGTGGTTTCCTCACCTTTGTCAACATTTTTCCTTATTGGTTGTTATTCAGAGGGTCTTTTTTGTGTATCGCTTGCATCTGGAACATGCAAAAGACGCACGGGGTCGTTGGTTTGTGAACATGTTCTTCATCCGATTTCCTCCAAATCATCAAGCTCCTGCTTTGTACCTCGTGCTGAATGATGAGAGATGCCTCAATGCTCTCCTTTTAGTGGGTCTCCTTCCATCGACTTCAACCCATCTATTATGGAAATGAGACCTAGAGTCCTATGAGTACCTAGAGGCTTACAATCATCAATGGGAGGTTCTCTTGCCATCGACAATTGGGAATACATCAATGTCTCATGATTGATGGATTCTTCAAGTGTTCGACCTCAACACCTTTATTCACACTTAAAGGAATGTACTCGGTTCCTTGATACCTGCATTCATTATCAATAGATTGTCTCGCGTTTGTTAACGATATACCTTAATGACCGATAATCAAACAAAGTCTCATTATGTTCGACCTCAACTCCTTTATTCACATAATGTAGACTTACACCTTTGGCAGATCGTGAAGAATACATGAAGACATCAGTTCATAGTCACAACTTTCTTGAGTTGTTGTTATCTTTCATTGGACCAATACCTATGTGACTTCAGTGACCATGGGAGATCAGATTGTACTCCATCATATACATGTATTTTCATATTGATTTTGAGATTGGTTTTATTGTTCCTTGTTCGTGACTATAACAACCTTGGGCATGTAGCCACCTTTGTGTTGCTTATTCATGGCCATGAAGAACTGTTTGGTATATTTTCACATGAATTTGTAGTGTAATTCAAATTGGCAGCCATGTGTGCAAAGTCAATACAGATTGTAATATTCTCATGAGCAACTAGTTCGTCTAGTTGGGTCTCCATTACTCTACTTCTGGGTATTAAAATGTATTTCGGCCATTGCAGATACTCCTCCGACCTCACACATTAGGGGGCATCTATTATAGCAAGATTTTCCTCACCCTATGCAAATTTGTTGAGATGGTCTTTTTCCATTTCCCTATGCAGACTTGAAGTCCCCTTTTGCAGTTCCCAGAGCTAAAAATAATATTTTTCCACATATACACGCCCTAACAATTATACAACACTCGTATACACAAGTTTCACCATTACAGCCCGTGTACATCGGGTTTTGTGCCCAAATTAAAAAATGGTGTCGGGTTTCCATGTCACGTCACGAGATCCATGATCCTTGACCTTCCATATACTAGAAACGTTCCGACTCGACCCTTCAGTTCCATTTGAAGGCTATAAATGGGCCCTATCTAAGCTATGGAAAAGAGGAGAAGAATTCAACTTTGAGAGCAAAGTTACTCTGGAGAAATTATTCGCTTCATATTGAGTCTACATCCCTTTATCCTTTTAAGTTTGAACACATTGTTCATCCCCCAAGCTCTTCCTAACTTGATTGAGAACCTCATTGTTTCTCTTATATGAGCTTGCCTTTGGTGGAGGATTGAAGTGGTGGAGGCCCAATTGGAAGGGACTTAGTTTCTCGGTTCTAAACCGTGCCGACACAAAAGTTTGTAATTCATTCACTTCTACTAATTACATTTTAATAGAAATACTCTTTTCTCGTCCAATTAATGTCTTGCAAGTATTTGAATTGTTATTCCATGGGAATATTTGTTATGAATATTGATGGATTATGCTATTGAATTCTCTAACTTTATATATTATCACCATATGCTTGTGTTTCTTGGTTGTCGAAGACAAGTTCCAGGTATATTGATTTGAATCAAGTGCTCAACAGTGGACTTCATCGAATGTCTGGACGAGGTAGGCTCTTTATCTTGTCTCATTAGCATATTTGTTTATATAGCATACTTGAGATTATAGTTGATTTCTGCAGTCATTTCCGTCTGTTGTGGTTTACCCCATGCCATAGAGAGACTTTCCTAGTAACAAGAGTCAAATAACTTTTACGATTTAAGCAATCATTACCATAATTCAATTGTATTTTSAATTACAAAAATAAATTCAACATCCTCAAAAACCTCTATGAAATCTAGATTGTGCAATCTCAACAATTGATATATGCAATCTAGTGATCCTTCTAAATTTTTAGCTAAATTAAAAAAGAAAAAAACATAAACATCCAAATTAAATTTTATAATGACGAAACTACTTTTTCCTAATATATTTTTTAATGTGCTTATACTTTTTTACTATACTTATTATCACCATGCTAAAATGTTTTCAATTATTAGTCCATGTCGTAGGCGTAGAGGGACTATAGCAATCAATAAATCGTTGCCCTGGTATTAGATTGTGAATTGACCAGAAATATTTCCATATTGTCTATTGTTGGAACAAGCGAAGTGAAGACATCGATCTTAATATAATAAAAAGTATCATGTTTGTCAATATCTGATTGGACAAAGGATTGGAGGTCTTATTGCAACCTTCGCTATTCCCAATGTTAAATATCTTGACTTGTCCAACGTATTTGGTAGTATATGGTATTTTTGAATTATATATTTTATTATGCATTGGTCGATGGTGGATTAATGCTAGCATTAGTTCGAATGTCTCCCTTAGCATTTTCTGCTGGGTAGAATACATTCTCTACCATATTACTAAGTCTGATTTTTTCTTTAATGTTGTGTGCTTCAAGAGAACAGGCTTTCCACGCTGCATATTTTCTTAAATGCTTGCACAGGCCTACGCCATTTGATGGTCCTGACAATCTTAACTGTTTACCTAACAACTCTAGCAGTGTTAAATGATTATTGTACAGATGGGTTGCAATACAGTTTTGTTCATGGTCAACATCGGTTCTCAAGTGTTCGATCCTTGTTCGGTGCTTCGTTCCATGGTTCTGGTTCTTGTTTGATTCAACTTTGCAAAGTTGAGGTCATGCAATTGCAGTTCGAGCTCTTCATGGTTGTTCACTGGTTTGTTGTTTTTCAACTTTGCAAGTTGTTGGACCTGTTGTTGCGGTTTGCAGTTTTTGGGGCTGAGCTCTTGTCATCCTTTGTTGATGGGTAAGTTTCCCTGTTGTT
>SNQJ01S0044833.1:82565-93109 GCA_010110895.2 Picea sitchensis
TCAGAGGGCTATCATGACAATCAATTAGACTATTAATGGAATCAATACCAAAAATTTATTGATAAGATGAAACAAGGAGTATAGGTTACAAACATTATGATCTTAGACAAGGATGGAGCAAAAAAATACATATGGAAATAGGATATCTCTCTCTAACCAATATGTTATTGGATGATGGTTCCATAGTAAATAATATGATGAAGGATACATGGGAAAAGTTAGATAAATCAAAATTGAGGCCACTAAACTTGTTGGTTGACAATAAAATCCATCAATCGCTTCGACAAGGTGATCAATGAACATTTCATATTGAATTCATTCAATAGATTCCAAGGATCACTGCAACATTATCAATTAGACTATTAATGATTTCAATTCCATATGGAAATAGAAGATCTCACTCTACCCAATTTAATAATATTAGATGGTGATTATAGAATAATCATTATGATGGAGACAAAAATTATTAGAAACCCAAAATTGTGACCACCATAGTTTTGATTAAGGATGATATATCCTACTAGAATAGACCTTTTGGAATATTAACAATGTGAGTACACATATATGGAAAGGTATTTATGATAGATTTTATAGCAATTAAAACACATGGAAAATTAAGAACACATGATGCCTTACTAGGAAGGTCACACCTAGAAGGAGAAATATTCATTGATGATTAGTGAGCCAACACAATTGCATTCAAAAAAAGAAGAATATTCAACAATTATTGATTTAATAAGTTGCAATAGTGAATGGGGAGTTGGCTATTTCTAGTGAATCCTCTAGAAGCAAGAAAGATGAATTATATGAATGCAAAGGGAAAGGGTAGTATAACTAGAGGATTGCTTAGAGGAAATAAATCATTTGATAGTGGATCATTGTAGCATTGGAAGATGGATATTCTAAGTTTTTTTTTGCTATAATATAGAATGAAAACTGATAACTAAACCCAAAGGGAAGAATCCACTCAAGTGAATAATGAGAAGGAAAATTAGCCATCACACTTGACCAATGTTACCACTAGTAAATGTAAAATTCAATGAAGGTATCCCATGACCATACTAACTAAGATGTTCTTAAATACAGGGAACATATACCCACTCAAAAAATTAATGTATAAATGAATAATGAACCTCAACACATCATAATGGGAATTGAGTGGAGGGTAGAATTGCTAGAAAAGCAATTAACATATTTAAGAATAGAAAGAATTATTTGAATGGTCCTATAAATATGGAAGCTAACTCGTTGTTCAATAGGGGAGTGGGAGAAGTTATCCACCCCAGAATATGGAAGCTAAGTCCAAGGCCTCGAGGGGACAAAGGTTGAATTCTAATTTGGTGGGAATATTCCATTAGAAAAATCATTTCCTTTCTTAGATGTTATGGTAGATAGTTGACGACATTTAAAAGGATAAAATACAAGGCAATATTGGAAGAGCTCGAGCAAATTTCAAGAATGTCTTAGCTTATTGTTGGCCCTTGACCAAGTTTTGGGAGTTTCTTGGTCATGTTGACCTAGTTTGGGACTTCGATAGCCTTTCTAAGGAGGAGTGTAAGATGAAGCGGAGATCACGGGATCTCGGCCCCCTTTTGAGCCTCTTTTTTGGTTTTTTGGGAATATGTAACGGGAAAGGGATGTCGGCCCATGGGTTTACCCATGTTTAGGCCTATTTTGTATATATAAATAGATGCCTAGGCTAGGAAAAAAAATTTGAAGACAAATGAAAGGCTAAGTGCTAGATCTAAGTGATGTGAATGTATTCTAAGTGAAAGTAGGGTTTTTGGATGCTTTGTGCATGATTGTAAGAGACTTGAAGAGTTGAGTGCAAGTAGTTGTGATAGATTATGAAAGGCTTATTGTTGTAATGTGAGGAAGAAGGATCTAGCGAGATGTGCAGATCTTATGTCCTATGAAGAGTAAGGGTTTGAGGCTATGTGTTGTAACAGATTGACTAAAATAAATAAAGAAGAAGAGTCGGTGGACATTGCCCCAGGAGAGGGGTGAACCACGTAAACACTGTGTTATCTTGGTTGGTTCTTGTATGAATGTGTTTATGTCATCTTTTCTTAGTGCTTTAAGATGATTAGATAGATCTTCTTATGCTCAGTGATAATGATGTATAGAATGTTAGATCTAATGTACATGAATATGCTCAGTGCTTGATCGGTTACACATAACCTATTTACTTATGATAAGTTCTTGTATATGGTATATTAGTGTGGATACTGCAAGGCTCTGTTTTATCAGCGAAGTAGATAATGATTTCATGTTAAGGAACTAAAGGTGATAAATTATTTATTAAGTAATACAATCACATATCTATGTCCCAGCTAAGGTTGCAGACACTTGAGTCTTGCAACCACCCCTACCTCTACCTCGGGTGACACTTCATCTACTTCACAGGTGTTGTCGAAAGGGCCGGTAGTTAGGGTTTTTTTGGTGCGTTGTTGTAGCATTGAACCCTAGGTCTACCCCTATGCCAACAAATGGTTTTTTTTCCAGGACCGAAACTGTGATTGTTGGGAACTAAGGAATAAGAAACTTTGTGCAAAGATTCGATCTAAAAGTGTGAAAACTATGTGCGTAGATCTGTTTCCCTAGTGTGCAGCATTTTACTTTACCTATGAAGCCTTTTGTTAAAGGGAGAAGACCATATCTAAAGGAAAGAAGCCCGATCTAAAGAAAGGAGGTTGGATCTGAAGAAACGAAGCAAGATATGAAAGCTTTGTGCTCTGTAAAAGTAAGATAAGTGGAAATTTTTGTTTCTAGAGTATGAATCTAGGTATGTTTGATAGATTATGTCCTAGCTTAAAAACTAGGGAACTAATAGATGAAGGAATGTTTGTTATGAATAGCTCTGATAAGAATCATGAAAGATATTTTATACCTATGCATAGAAAAGATGTTTGGAATAACAAATGGATGCAAGATCCTAGAAAGAATTTGTTTCAGGTTAGCTCATACGATCCTAGTGCGCAGTACAGAAGAAGTTGGGGATCATTTAAAAGGAAGAGAGGATTAACACTATGTTACAGTTGCAGAAGGCCGAGACATATTACTAAGGAATGCCCTGGTGGAAGACCTAGTTTTCTTTGTTGTAAAGCTCTAGACCATGAAGTATTGGATTTCCCTAGAATGATCTCTAAGCTTGAAGGAATGAACCTGAATCAAGAAAACCCTAAGGTAGACCCAAAAAAGGTAGAACCCCAGAAAGAATCAGAGAAAGTATTGATAGAGATGAAAAAAACCCTGAATGACCACCGACATGTTAGCTTATCAGAGATATTCAAAGAGAAGGAATGCATCGAAGCAATAATATGGGACTTCGACATTGACTGTGTTCTAGATAAGGAAACACAAATGAATATTATGCCAAAGAGAACCTGGGAAGCTATAAGAAGGCCTTCTATGATACCTTCACTAGGTGGAATAGGTTTATTCAAAGGAAAGCTAGTAAACCTATGTGGAAGGCTCTCTCAGATACCTATGACTGTCAATGGAACTTCGACAGAAGAAGACTTTGAGATTATTAGATTTGTTGAAGATAGCGCCATGTTTACCATGATAATAGGAAAACCTTGGATTGATAGAGATCAAGCCAGACGAAAGGAAGATGAAGAATTTTTGGAACAAAAGAAGCAAGAGTTAAAAGACTTTATGACCAGAAGGATCACGCCCTTGATTGAGGAACAAGAGAGAAGACCGCAGATATCTAATACTAGAATCTGAGATGTGAAAGCTAAGAGAACACCATAGGATACTCAAAATATTGAATTACCTATCCCAAACATAGAAGAAGTATTATCCAGGAACCCTAGGAAAGAATTTCAACGGTGTGAAGTAACTAAGACCAAATAAGAAAAGAATCAGAATGAGAAAAGAATTACCGAGACAAAGCTCACTGGTAAGAAGGCTATAAAGTTAAGAAAGAAAAGGGCTAATACTGAAAGGTTACAGGAGGTCCTAGAGGAGACCTCACAGAAATAAAAATTACAGAATTGGAGCTCGTTAAGATATCAGAACAGCAACACACGGCACTTGGCCATGATGAAGCAATATAGTCGTTGGGGCCGATATATCCATTCAAATTCCACTCTGAATGGATAGAAAATCAATAAAGGTTCATCATCCAACCGTTGGACCGTGCCATAACGAATTGAACATGATTTAATGGAGGCTCATACCCACTGCAAGCCAACCATTGTCGATTTACCTATTTAGCTCGTCGCACCACACACCAAGAAAACTTTTTCCAACTAAGAATTCGAGCCCATAGACTAATATGAGTTTATACAATGATCATTATGCTTTTGTTCTCTATTTCATTACCATGTCTGAGTTGTTCCTTGATCCTTCGAATTGTTTACCCCGAGTGCGTATGTCAGAAGCATTGAGCACTGCAGAGAAAGACGCTGAGGAATTTTTGATCGACTTGATGACAGAGAGATTCATGTCGGAGCGAGGGTTGTCTACAGGTGTACATTCATCGTCGACGAGAGGACTGCAGGCCTCTCCTTCCACTGCTCGAGACGGTCCATCCCAGCCAGCTGATGAGAAACGAATGAAGCATAGAGACGATATCGCGAATGCTAAGTTGATTACGATAATTCTACCTACTTATCTACCACCTCTGAGTAGTGCCATCAATCATGACAGTGTACCCCATGAATTTGAGTATGCTTTGATCACTACGTACCTTCTGAAAGAAGTGTGCGTAGTTTGTGTCGACCAGGATAAGCTCACCGCATTGAAGTTCAGTGACTTCAACCTTGGCGACAGCAAGTTTTACAGTATGACCGCCCATCATAAATATCTAAACTGAACCAAAGGAAACAAATCCAATATTATCACTCAATCATGGACCCAGAACCTTGCATAGTCAACCCTACTTAATGTAATGAATATTCCTCACTTCAGGAGGCATCAAGAAGTGAATCTGTGCATCAAGTTGCTACTTTCCTGCTATCATGGAGGATACTTATGGTTGAACCTCCACATCACAGTGGATCCAAATTTGATCAATCGGATCATAGGGCTAAGAATGCAGGGCCCCAACCCACAGGATTTCTACCCCGAAAAGACCGCAGATCGTGCTCTCGGCCAGAGGATAAAGGATATGTACAAAGATGTAGAGAAGGGAATTCAAGGATATAAGGTATCCTCTATCTAGAGTAGCACAGTGTGCATTTCCTGTCAGTTGATCGCAGGCAATCTAGTTCGCAAGAACTGACCGACCCAAGTAACCAGATTTGTAGTCGACCTCGCAAGGAAGTGCACAGAGGGCCTACATATGAATTGGGACAAATACTTGGTGAACCAACTATAACTGGACTACAAGGAAGTGCATTACCAAGTGTATGAGTTCCATTTTAGCTAGTTGCTCATATTAATCACTTTTGTCGCATGGGAGATACCGGAAGGTGCAACCTTCCCAGAGGTTGAGCCCTCGAGCCCTTTGAACCATTGGTCGCGAAGTTCATTACACTGTTGTATTCCAGCAACATGAACAAGAAGTGGCAATCAAATGTCATCTTCCACATGTATTATAACTAGTTGAAGGTAGCCATATAGGCCATGCCTCGCATAACCCCGAACACACTTCACAGATTTAGGCCATTGATGAAATTCAGCGTGAACCACCACTTCATCTACATCACAGCGCACAATGATGAGCATCACCAATAGCTACAGTCATACTACAAGTTAACGGAGGATGACTTGGAGGATATTAGCAAGATTGGTCAGCGGACCTCCTTGTTCCAGTGGACCCCGCAGATATGTTCGATGTTGACAGTCCCAAAACTGCATCGGATATAGCCGGACCTAGCAAGATAAAGAATACCAAAGAGGTCGATGATTTAGACAACGCATCCGTAAAGACTGTGTCTATCTCAGCCAACAAAGGAGGTGATGGCATGGAAATAGAACAAAAGAAAGGTGAGGTGACACCGCCAAGAGACAAGGAGGATCCCTTGAAGAAAAGGAAGGTTTCCCCTCCAAAACCTTCTTCAAGGAAGAAAATGAAAGCAACTAGAACCAAATTCAAGACCACCCTCACCTCAGATAACTTCGAATTCATCATCGCTACATTGAACGATGCTTCGTTGGAGATATCAGAGAAGCAGGAATCCAAGGAGGAGGAGGTGTTCAGTCGCATCAAGGCCGAGCTTTAAGAAGTGCAATAAGCACTACAGTCCAACCGCATAGTATCTACTGTGCCCCTGACAGTTGGAACACCAAAACTAGGTGATGAGCCCGCTCAATTACACCGAATTTCTGATACAGTCAAAGCTCGCCTTCGACAAGCTCAAGAAGAAACAGCGCAAGCCACCCAAGCTCTAGTGCGAGCATAGGGGGATCTTCTAGAACAGCATAGCAATGCAGAACGAGAAAAAATTGCTCTCCAGGCAAAGTGGGATGAAGAGAAAGCAGAGCTACAACAAAGCTACAGTGAAGCAAGGAACAGATGCTCATTGAGCAACTTGAATTTAAGGAAAGGGTCAACAGAGCACTTTTCTCTGTGACAATCGTCAAAGTACAGACTAAAGAATGAGTTCCACAAGAGGTGGAACAACTCAAAGAGGTAATCCAAAAGCTCTAGCAGTGCATCACAGATCTAGAGCTCTGTGTTGTACCCGAAACCCCTCAGGAGATAAGAGACGAGTGAGAAGAAGCTGCTAGCAGCGCAGTGGGCATATTAAAATCTCTTGCATTGGAGTGCAAGTATCTAAGTAACCAGAGTTCCCATACATATGAAAACCTTACAGAGAATCCATAATTACCGGCACTGGAGTCACAGCTCTAGGAAGCAAATCAACATACAGATACACTACAGGAACAACTGAAGGCCTTGTTAGCAGTAGATAGAATGAAGAGGTCTCATGAAAAATGTACAACTCAATAGAAGATTCATATGATTCAAAGAAAAGTGATGGAAGTCACTCAACAACTTCAACCTATGCAAGACAAGGCATGTCTGCAATTTAAAGAGGTCGAGAGCCAAGGAGAAGAGCTAGACCAGGTCATCCTCAGAGCAGAACAGTGCTTAGAAGGACCGGTGAATGACACAGTGATCCAAGAGTTCATCGAGCAAGATGCCATAGCAAAGTAGCAAGTCGAAGCAGCTCAAGCCAAGCTCGAGGCATTTGAGGTAGATTTGGTTAGACCAGAGTGACTCGGGATGTGTCACAAGTGAGTGTTGGGGGCATGTTGTCCCTTGACCAAGTTTTGGGAGTTTCTTGGTCATGTTGACCTAGTTTGGGACTTTGACAACCTGTCGAAGGAGGAGCGCAAGATGAAGCGGAGATCACAGGAACTCGACCCCCTTTTGGGCCTCTTTTTGGGTTTTGGGGAATATGTAACGGGAAAGGAATGTTGGCCCATGGGTCTACCCATGTTTAGTCCTATTTTGTAAATATAAATAGATGCCTAAGATAGGAATAAAAAGGGGAAGATGAATGAAAGGATAAGTGCTATATCTAAGTGATGTGAATGTATTTTAAGTGCAAGTAGGGTTTTTGGATGCTTTTTGCATGATTGTAAGAGACTTGTAGAGCTGAGTTCAAGTAGTTGTGACAGATTGTGAAAGGCTTAGTGTTGTAATGTGAGGAAGAAGGATCTAATGAGTTGTGCATATCTTTTTCCCTATGTGGAGTAAGGGTTTGAGGTTTTGTGCTGTAACAGATTGATTAAAGGAAATAAAGAAGAAGAGTTGGTGGACGTAGCCCCAGGAGAGGTCTGAACCTCATAAACATTGTGTTATCTTGCTTGGTGCTTGTCTGAATGTGTTTATGTCTTCTTTTCTTAGTGCTTTGAGATGATTAGATAGATCTACTTATGCTCAATGCTAATGATGTATAGAATGTTATATATAATGTACATGAATATGCTCAGTTCTTGATCAGTTACATCTAACCTATTTACTTATGCTAAGTGCTTGTATATGGTAGATTAGTGTGGATACTTTGAGGCTTTGTTTTATCAGTGTAGTAGATAATGATTGCATGTTAAGGAACTGAAGGTACTAAATGATTTATTAAGTAATACAATCACAGATCTCTGTCCCAGCTAAGGTTGTAGACACTTGATTCCTGTAACCACCCCTGCCTCTACCTCAGGTGAGACTTCATCTGCTTCGTAGGTGTTGCTGAAAGGGCCGGTAGTTAGGGTTTTGTTGGTGCATTGTTGTAGCGTTGAACCCTAGGTCTACCCCTGTGCCAAAACTTATCCCCTCAGTGAATAACAATTGACCAAACAATGACAAATACCAAAGGTTGATGAGACATATAAAGTAGGGGGGGGGGGCAAATAAAAGTTGGGTTCCATTCGTTTAAGACATGTGAGAATCCTACTATGATATTTTTCAAAGATCTGACATCCAAGGAATTTTTGAAGCATATTAAGGCCCTCAAAATAAAAAACAATAGAATCATTGACCATGGAAACATTGAAAAGGAGTTTGTTAATCATTACTATCCTTACTATCCTAGAAGAGAAACAGTCACTAGACAATAACATGGTTTTCTTGCAATTCTTTTACAAATCCTTGAGAAGGAAAACCCAATATCAATGGCCTCTACTCCATCCTTCGAGGGAGGAAAAGGTTCTCCAATAAATGCTTCTAGGAATACTATATCAATTTTTTTTTAAGTCAATGGTTGTTGATTTTCCTTAGCAAGAGAAACTTCATCATCTGACATTGGTTGCTTAGGAAAATTCCAATTTTTTTTATTTGGATCTAGTCCCTTTTCCCTTGAAGGATGAGCTTGTGCATGGAGATAAATATCGTGTAGATGTCCTGTAAGTTGATGAATTCAACACTAGAATGTTGTTTTCTCATAATTCAATACCTAAATCCACCTAAAACTTTTATTTGGGGGTCATTTTATCTAGAAGACTCTTACTCAGGTCTATTTTAACATAGATGTAGTTGTATGTACACAATCTCGTTATAAATCTCCAAAATTGCTTTTATGTAACTGCCCAAAGTATTCTCAATATCCTCAAAAATTGATATAATATACCATTAAGAATGAAATGGGAAATTTGGGAGGTGTACCCAAAGTGTCATTCTAGTAATTGACATAGAGTTAGGATCAAAATTTGGAAATCAAGGAGATATAAAAAGCCCCACTATTCCCCAAAACCAGGGACCCTCCTCTAAAACTTGCTTATAAGCAGCACGATCGAAAATATGAATTAAAAAAACACCTTTGGAGCAAAGAGGACTCTCACAACTATTTTTCCATTTTGAGTGGATCCATTGGTACAACACCGATGAAGGAGGCCAATAACCATTAAACCATTAAATATGCAAATGACAATTTTTTTGGAGATGAGTGATCTCGAAATATGTGATCTCCATCGATGGCACAATTTTATCTTTTTCCATGATATATGTATAGGCAAAGGAGGGATTGAAGCATTTTTTTTGTAGTTGAAGACTTTTTTTAACCAACTCCTTAAAGTACATTTGTTTGGAAGTTGACAGAACCTCATGTTATAACATTATTTGGTTGCCAATGACCATGGATTCCTTGTTGCCCAAGATATTAGCCATTGAATATCTTTGATCCACACGAAACATATGTTAAATTTTTTTTTTACCTCATACCCACATTCTTCCTTTGAGAAATGCACCGGTACCCATGTGTTTCCTTTAAGAAAGGCAGGGTGTCTTCCAAAAATTGTAAAAAGTAAAAAATCAACATTAATTATGCACTCCTATGCGGGGTTTATGAGATCTGTGCAACTGTACAACCCTAATTATTATTTCCAAAAAACCTAACCAACTTGTGATAGTATAAATTGGGTTCAAATGTTGGAGAAAGGGAACCAACCATTCTAGTACCCTTATGCTGGAGCATTATCTTGAGAATTTATCCTTGGATTTGCATGACTAGTTCCTTTTGTAGAAACCCTTGTTTTTGGGATTGAATCTCTTGCTTAGACTCTGGGATCTAAATCTTTTTTTATTTTTCAGTGCACATATGGCAAGGATTTTAAAGTAGATTTGAAGTCTATATGTAGTCCAACTAGGAGGAACTTGAACTCTACTGACAAAGGTGCCAACAACATAACATGTTGAAGCACTTCTTTGAAATTTAGAGATCAATATTATTTCAGAGATCAACCACTTTGCAATCCATCACAATTTTATTTGCAATGCTCAGAGAGGAACAAGGAGGGAGACAAGTGTCCAAGGAAGGAGGACCACCTGCGGATGAACCATAGAGTACAACCTGTAGAGAAGATATTTTAGGTTTTTCAACTATTGTAATTTAGGTTTTTCATGGGATTAAGTGAAATGAAACTAACATTCAATGCAACAATTTAATATTAAATGTAGCTAACTAAATAATATCTATGAGAAATTGGAAATGCAACCACCAGCAAGGAGAACATACCACCATTGCCACCAAAAATGACCATGAATTGGACCCTCCAAAGTCCCGCTCAAAGTGAAATGAATTTATGTATTTGCAAAAAAAAAATTATAAATATTTTTATTCACCAAAGTTCATCTCATTTTTTAAATATCT
>SNQJ01S0044833.1:106216-136252 GCA_010110895.2 Picea sitchensis
CTCCCAAAGGTGATACACTTGGGCGTATGTACCCTTTCTTCAACAAGTATTCCAGACACATTTGCAATTCTTTTAATTCTGGTGTACTCATTATATAAGGAGTCTTTGATACTGGGGAAAGTCATGGTACTAATTCAATGGAGAAACTATCCCCCTCTTCGGTGTCAATCTGGGTATTTCTTGGAATACATATTCAAACTCTTGCAATACTAAAAAATATTCAAGGCTTGGCCCTTTTGTCTCTTCTGCTTCTTCTACATGAGTTGCATACAATCGAAAACCCTTCCTAAAACATCTCTCCAGTTGTAAGGCTGAAATATCCCTTATAGAAATGGGTCTCGGAATTCCTTTCACAATTCTTTTCTTTCCTTATTCATCAATGCATGTAAATATATTGTCATGACAATATAGGATAGCATGATGCTTTTCCAACCAATCCATTCTAATTATGATATCATAATATTCTAATGGAATAATATTCATATCAACAACTGCACTTACTCTATTCAAATTAATTGGACAACCTCTGATTGTCTCATTGATCCTTCTCTTAGTTCCACTAGCTAGCTAAACCAAACGTGATTTCTTGATCTTACTTTTCTAAAAATGAAGTTTGTCTACTACTTTAGGATCAATCTAACAATGGCTTACTCCTAAATCAATTAAAATAGCAACAGGATGATTGGTGATCTTACCTTCCACTTCGATCATATGGGATTGGTATTTTGCGTGTCGGTCTTCTAAGGTTGTATAATTTCTTGGAATAATTCTTCCCATGTATTCTATTGTAGTAGATTCTTATATGTTGTGCATGGTTTTTATTTTATCTCCTCTATGAGGGAAATCTTGGTAGATGTGGTATTCTTTCCATCCTCAACTTTGGATTGGTGGTATTCCCCTTTTTCCCAAGGATTATTCCTTCATGGTTTCCTTCTTAGTATATTGATCTTGTTGATTTGTATTTGGACTATTTCTATTGAAAGGAGGTTTGAATCCCTTTCTTCTATGATCAAACTTCTCCTTCTTCTTATCCTTCCAAGACTTTTGCAAATATTATCTTCCTTTTTCTTTCTCATACATGTACTTAGCTTTTCTAATGGTTTCTGTCAAATTTCTAGGCTCATTATATTGAATCTCTTCCTTATAAATTGATGGCAGTCCACTCAAAAATCTATGTATATTTACCTTTTCATCTTTTATAAATCCCACATACTTTAGCAATCCCAAGAATTTATTTTCATATTCTCCCATGGTCATGCTCTCCAACTTAATTTCAAAGAACTCTTGCATCTTCTTGTCATAGTAGTTCTCTGAAATATATTCCTTATGAAAATACCTCTTGAACTTCTTCCAAGTAATCTTGCTCTCATTGATGTGTTCCACTTGCTTTAACTAATCTCACCACATGGTAGTTTTCCCATGCAAATGGTAAGTGGTAATTTTGGCTTCTAGATTAGAGGAATAGTTGTGCAACTGAAAATACTTCCCGATCCCAAGAAACCAAGGTTCAACATCATCTTCCCTTTTTATTTCACCATCAAAGGATGGTGGCTTAAGCTTCCTCAAATCTCCTTGTGAAGCATCCCACTCATGTCTTCTTCTTTGATTTCTAACAGGAGACACTTTTGATCTGGTCCTTAAATCCTCATATGAATAAGACTTCCTAGTTGAATAAGGAGGTGAGTGATGTCTATTAGTTCCTCTAACCCTTCTTGAATGATTGTATCTTCTGTAGTTTTCTCTTCTTCCATAATGTATGCCTTCTTCCCCCTGTATTGTGTTAGAGTTTAAGCTATTATCAGTTTTCTTTTCAATTTACTAGATAACCATAGCATAGAAAGGATCATTGAGAGAAACACAATCACAAGAGACACATCATTTATCCTAGGAAACCCTAATGGGGGTGAAAAGCCAGCAAAAAATTCCTTAATATAAATAACTTCCAAGACAATAAACCAAACACTAGAGAATATCACCTCCCAAGTAATGTGCATCTCTCTCTTCCTTCTTCTCCAACTGCAGCTACCAAACTTGCGCTCTGGATGATAGAATGAGTGAGTGAAAAAATGAGTGACTGGCTTCCTTTATTTATACAAAATGGCAGGCGTGAAAGGAAGTGTCTCTTTACTGGCAGGGATGACTTCTCTTTCTGGGTGGTTAGAACCACTTTAATTTGCCTGGGGGCTGACTTCTTAATTTTCATGTTACAAATAGGGTTTGACCAATCCGCAAAAGGGGATTTCATCATTTACAATGCCCAACATGATCAATCCACAAAAGGGGATTGATCTAATGAATAATACATCAATGATAAATAGAATACTCTTTGCAGTTACAATATTTCAACACTCCCCCTTAACAAGAAGGGTATTCTAAAACATCATCAAGAGAGAGAGAGGGAAACATCATCAACAACATCTGGAACACTGACTGGAATATCTATAAATCATCGAAAGTTTTTCTCATGATCAATATTATCAACAATACAACACAAAGGTTGGAGCATCATCAACATCAGCACTAGGTTAAGAGTCTTCAACACGAAGCTGGAATCACAGCACGAAGATGGCTACACAATATGATCAGCATGAAGTTGGCATCACAGTACGAGACTGGCAACACAACATCATCATCACGAAGTTGGCATCATAGCACGAGGTTGGAAACACATCATCACAACACGAGGCTAGCAACACATCACCACAACACGAATTTGGAACATCATCAGCACGGCACGAGGCTTGAAACACATCATCACAACACGAGGCTCGCGCATCATCACAGCACGAGGCTGGCATATCATCACAGCACGAGACTGGCACATCATCACAGTATGAGGCTGGAAGCACAACACTACTCCCCCTTTTGAGGGAGGTCCTTTTGGACTACACCAAGATTATCTTGAAAGTGCTCAAACTTTACATGAGATAGAGGTTTGGTCAACACATCAACAATCTGTTCATCCGTGCTAACATATTGGAGTTGTATGGCTCCTCTCTGCACCATATCACAGATGTAATGATATTGGATCTCTTTTCTGGCACAAATAGTTTGGATGAATGCATCCCAAGGTCTTGTGAGACCATTAAGGGTTGTCAGTATAACTTTGTCTTCATCTATAGCATCTTCAATTTCTTCTAGTTGTTCTTTGAATTGTGATATTCTAGAGAAATATTCCTGGATTGTTTCTCCTTTCTGCATCCTTGTATTCTTGAGTTGAGTCCTTAGATTCATCTTCTGATTTATGTTCTTTCCTTCATATAATCTAGTTAGGGAATCAAACATTTATTTTGGAGTCTTCTTTGAAGACACTTGAGGAATCAAGTGATATTTGATAGAATCTGCAATGATTCTTTTGGCCCTAACTGTGTCCTTTTGGTGTTTTGTTTTAGTTTCAACATCGGCGGGTTATAGTACATCTTATTTAACGAATATTTCTAGGTCATTCTCTTCAAGAATGATTCTAATCCTATACTTCCAGGCACGTAATTTTTCCACACCTTCTAGCTCGTCAACAAGCTTAGTGCTTGCAGACATCTTTTACCTGGAGCCAGGAAAGTGACCAAAAAATGAAAATGCTTAGAATTGAATTTTGAACTTACCAGGAGGTGTGCTTAGCTGAGACAAGTAGCCTGGTGTGGTTAGATGTCAAAAAATCTAAATTTTTCCCCTTCCAACTTGACCAGCGGATTTATGGACTGGCGCTTCTAGTTTTCTAGTACTTCTGGCTTTCTGGTACTTCTAGTTTCCTAGTACTTCTGGTTTTCTGGTACTTCTGGTACTGGTGAAAACTAGGGTTTCACTTTCCAGGAGTTCTATCCACTAAAAAGGTGCGTTGAAGGTGCCAAAGAGTTTCTTGGGCTAGGGTACACTTTTCTACATGACTTTTGGGATGAAATTCCTCTTCAATAAAAAGCCCTAATTTTATTGTACGACAACAGTGACGTTTTTCTTTTTCCTGTGAAAGATGCTCTCTTCAGCTTAGCTCTGATACCATGTTAGAGTTTAAGATATTATTAGGTTTATTTTCAATCTACTAGATAACCATAGCATAGAAAGGATCACTGAGAGAAACACAATCACAAGAGACACATCATTTATCCTGAGAAACCCTCATGGGGGAGAAAACCCAGCAAAAACTTCCTTAATATAGATAGCCAATACAATGTCAAGACAATAAACCAAACACTATAGAATATCCTCTCCCAAGTAATGTGCCTCTCTCTCTTCCTTCTTCTCCAACTTCAGCTACCAAACTTGTGCTCTGGATGATCGAATGAGTAAGTGAACAAATGAGTGATTGGCCTCCTTTATTTATACAAACTGGCAGGCACTGAAAGGAGGTGTCTCTTCACTGGCAAGGCCGACTTCTCTTTCTAGGTGGTTAGAACCACTTTAATTTTCCTGGGGTCAACTTCTTAATTTTCATGTTACAATTAGGGTTTAACTAATCCCCAAAAGGGGATTTGCTCATTTACAATTCCCGGCATGATCAATACACAAAAGGAGATTGATCTAATAAATAATACATCAATAATAAATAGAATACTCTTTGCAGTTACAATATTTCAACATCTTGAACCTGATCCATTCCTTGCATGTCTATGTAAATGATTTAGGATTTGCATCATTTGGGAATTTATTTGATTATGTTCTTTTATCATCTTCTCATTATCTAATTTATAACTCTGCACTTATATTTTCAAACTTCTCACCATCTCTATTAAGGTTTATAGTTCCACTATCCTCCTATGATCATTTGTCTCTGCATTCCCAACACTGATATTTTGACCTTTGGCTTCTCTTTCATGATTGAAGGCTCCCTCTCCTTCCTCAATTTCCCAATTATGCATTATTATCTTGAATTGATGTGTTTATACTCTTAATTCTGCAAGAAAGTGTGCATGCAACAATATGTCTATTAGAAACACAGATTAACATGGATACACATTTTTGGAAAAAGAAATGTAAAATTTATATATATATTCTTTGTTCCTTAAGGTCACCAGTTTATACATTTATACACTTTTTTAGGTGCATAAATAGATTCCTTCCTCCAAGAACTTTCCAACAATTATTCATTTTCTCAAATCTGAGCTCGGAGAAAAAATTTATACCTTTCTCAAATTTCTGGCATTTTCCTCTCAACAGAGGTCTCTCAAGCTGACATGGCATCCATGTGGACCCTTCCACGTGTGTTGGATGATGTGACAGATGATGCATTTGTTGACACGACACCAACATGGTAGCTAACATGGCCACCAGCCCACTTGGGTACCAGGGTATCGGAATGTCACACCGAAATGGGCTTGGAAACTTTTGGGGGTCTGAGGGTCTAATATGCCCCATTGGGCTATCAGGTATCGGCTTCTCGCACCTAAACCCACTTAATATTTTTCTATATCCAATACTTAGGGTATCAACCCATTGGTGCATCATGAACCTGGGATATCATGTATCAACTTCCCATGTATATCAACTAAGGATGGGTCTTGGGATCTCCCGAGGGTCTGGGGATCCGGTGTGATGAACTCCCTCCTAAGCTTCATCAATGGCCAAGATCTCTCAGCCTTAAAATCCAATGTTCAACACTTAAGGCACTAAGGTGGGGGTCTAGCTGACACCTAGACACATGTCACCTTATCCTTGTGACATGTGGGCTAACCATAATGTTACATGTACCACTAATGTGGGACTAGTATGGATCTAAAGAGATATATGATGTGGAAAAAACCACCTATCACACCCTTCTTCCTACTATAATTTCCTATCTGACGTGGCATCCATGTGCAACCTTCCACGTCTACTAGATGTGGTAGATGATGTGGTTGCTAACCCACCGGCCCACCAACGTATCAGGATACCAGGTTATCACTAAAGGACAAGACTTGAAACTTCTGAGGGTTCGATATGGCCCACTGGGATATCATCTCCCTATGCATGAAACCACTTACGATCTTCCAATATCCGGTATCTGGGGTACCGACCCATCAGGACCCTCAGCCAAAATTTTATATTGTGTGCGGCCCCAAGAATTTTCCATGCCTCTCTTTTCAAACAAAAATAATGTAATGGTTAATACTTAGGCTTATAAATCGTTTATTCCACTACCTCCCCATGCATGTGGGATAAATATTTATGTAGTCCATAGATCCATGGTGGATAACCCACTTGGAATCTCGATTGACAATTGTTGTGTGTCGGTTTCTTTCTTGGAAGACTATCACTTATTCTACTCAGATCGCGAAGGAGTAGATTTTTGGGGTGTTAGGGCCCTGGAGGATCTCTAAACATAGTTTTAATGGTGATCCTAACATTGTTAAACCAAAATATTCTCTCCATGACGTTGTCCATAGAAATTTAATTAATTCAAAGGAATACTTCCCAAATTTCTATAGTAGGTCCCTTCAAAGGCCCAGTGTTGTAAACCTGTAGCTCTGATACTACTCTATGACGCACCCAGCCTCTACCACAGTCCAAGCACCCTACTACCAGAATTCCCTCCAAGATGCTTGAATACCACTTTGTCATGTCCCTATCCTCCAAGGTTGAGCCACACAACCTCAAGAACCTCTTCTTGAACTGATTTTTAATATATGACACCAACAAATAAAGAAAGATACATGAACTAACACATGAATTCATCAATATTCTTTTTAAACTATGAAATAAGAACAACATGACATGCACAAAAATAACCAACAAGCAAGCACATTAGTAATGCATATATCAGAGATAATAAACAATACATAATGGAAATAATTATGTATAAGCAGAGAAACACCATGACAGAGAGCAGTTATATCTTTAACAAAAATATTCACCAATTAGATGCAGACCAAGGATGTTCCACCCAACCTTAGAAATTGTTTTTCCAAGTCTCAACAACACGTCACCCCCAAGCTAGGGCTATGAATCCACAAGGACAGGTTCTAGGATGACACTCAACTTCCCAAACCAGTTAGCACTCAAGTTGTCAAGTTTGTTAGCCTCTTTCTCATATACAATCATTAAGTTTTAGTATACCACCTTTGTATATTTTACATACTAGGATATAGTTGTTATCCTAAGTGTGTTTCTAGATTCCTATATGTCCTCCTCCTACCTTATCTCTTGATGAGGTTTCTATGTGAGAACAATTGAGGTGGTTTCATTATTGTATTATATATTTGTATCATTAACATGAATACAATGTTGATAATTATGGCTTGAGGCCTTTTCCGCCAATCTTCTTGTCCTAATATTCTTATGCTCAATTTATTCAATTGGTATCNATTAAGTTTTAGTATACCACCTTTGTATATTTTACATACTAGGATATAGTTGTTATCCTAAGTGTGTTTCTAGATTCCTATATGTCCTCCTCCTACCTTATCTCTTGATGAGGTTTCTATGTGAGAACAATTGAGGTGGTTTCATTATTGTATTATATATTTGTATCATTAACATAAATACAATGTTGATAATTATGGCTTGAGACCTTTTACGCCAATCTTCTTGTCCTAATATTCTTATGCTCAATTTATTCAATTGGTATCAGAGGACATTTGATCTTAAGGGGGTTGGTAATCATCCCATGATAGTGATTTGCGGATGCCATTAAAGATCCAATGATGAAGCTAAAGGATAAGAAACATGTACGCTAATTGAAGCACATATGCATATACAACCATGAGGTTGCAGGAAAGTCAAGATAGTGGGAGAGGGCGTGATAGAATTCAAGCAAGGAGCAGTGTGCATCTGATCCGCTATTCTCACCAGCAAATTATTTTGGACATTAACAACATGATGAGACGAGTTGTGAATTCATGACGGAGCCATCCAAATCTGAAGTATGAGATCTAGGCGCTCACAGTGAGGTTGATCTGCCTAGCAACTGATCCGAGTTTTTTGGTTTTGAAGCTGATTTAAATTGTTGTCAAAGAACTTTGTGTCGATAGATCTCTTTATTAGTGAAATTGAGAATCCTTAAGAGCCAATGCATTGTGGTTGTTTATTATATATGGAAATGGATTAAATATCTGCCCAACAATTAGTGATCTGTGAAATTAAAGATCTTCCCAACAATTAACTTCCCATCTTTAGCCATCGACCAGGTCGAATAGATCCATAGATGTCTCTGCAAGTTCTGGCAATTTCAACAAAATGTTTTATCCATAGAACTGTGTGATCCATAGAACTGTGTGAAAAGTATAAAGCGTTCTCATTCACCAACAAAATCTTGTTCGACGTTCTCTTGGATATTTGGCACTCATTATTGTAGAATTCGTGGACATGTGCAATTTAGTTGTCTCTTATGATTTTCCAGCAGCACATAGCAATTTAGATTGAATTCTTCGTGGACATGTGTAATTTAGTTGTCTCGGATGATTTTCCTGAACCTGCTCCACATGCAATGGCTGCCAAGACATCGTTTTTTAGGAGTATCCAATGGGGATGCTAAAATAGTAGATGATTTGTGCTAAGCATTCTTGTGTCCCTGGATGTGAATATTTTGTTGGTTATTGTTGTTGTATTGGTTGCGATATCTATTCCTATTGTTTTCATTCTTATTTCAAGATCTGTTATTTCAGATCGTGGTTTTGTATAGCGACATAATTTCTATGGCTCCTGCCAGTATTGTGATTTTCTTTGTTGATCTGTTATTTCCATTGCTGGTGAAATTTCCCATCCTCGGTATTAGTTCTGATAGAGAGTACCTTTGACGTCGAATGACAGACAACGTTTACTTTTTCCAGGGATCTATTGTCTCCTCTGCTAGATGCACGTTCTTCTCGTCGATATTAACTCATCTCTTATGATCCCTGTGATTGTAGCCACAAATATCATTGGTTGTTTCCATACATTCCTGGTCACCATCGTTGGTACCGGCATGAGCCACAGAAGGACCCCAACTGCTATTTCTTTCATGTAGACTCTACAAGTAGGCATCTTGTTGGCTAGAGCCTTATAGATCATCATTCAATCACTCTGCTTATCTTTGCTCCAAACTATCCAGCTATAAATTCAACACGTGGAGTCGTTGGAAATGTGTGGCCTGTAGGATTGAATGACACACAGCCAGAGAAGAATCCAAAGCACTTGCATGCCCAAATGAGAAATAGAACTGACAAACATCTTTATGCCACACATTTGTTTCTTGATAATTCACCTTTTTTACTTGGTGATTGAGTAAAAGCCCTCGTCAAGCAAATGGTGTAAAAAATTTATTTTATTATTGACTTGTATTTCCAAATTTGTGAAGGGGACATAAGGATTGGAAAAAATTATGAAACGTTCCATGTCGCATATTATTTCTAGAAGGGTTATAAAAACTTTGGCAAACCAATACATGTAAACAAAATCAACTTCGAAAAAAAAAAAGGTTTGTAAAGGTGGATATTTAAGTCCTTTTGAAAGGATACAAGGGATGATACATTTCCATTGAAAAGGGAAATTCTCTTAGGTGTGTTAACAAATTATTGTATCAAGAGAATACTTATCATAAATATATTTTTTTGTAGTGATTGTGTCCTAGATCCGTCCGAAATTGAATAAGGGGATCTTAGGTACACTCTGAGTATGCTTGTTTAGTGTCTGTTGGTGATTTTATCATGGTTGTTTTATCAGCTGATTTATGTCTCGTTTTGACATTATCATACACACATGGAGTACAAAGAAAGTTAATGTAAGAACGTAATTAATGCTAGTGAAGCACATACATTCAAGAACAATTACAATCAAGCATCAACAAAGAATACTAAAGAAATGAACAAGACAAGCTCGTAATAAAAGGCGAACAAGACTCAAATGCATCGACGACACATTCAAATTTGAAGAGTAATTCAACTTCAGAATCGGGATTCATTGTAACTTGAAAATAGTATTTTTTGTAAGTAATCAAGATCAACTATAATTATTTTGTAAGTGTCCAATCAAATCAAGTTAAATTTATTTGTAATTGGGTGCATTCTCGGTTGAGCCCGACACCCAAGATTCATTGAAATTTTGAATCAAAATTGACAAGGTTGAGTATTTTAACTCAAATCGTCGTAAACATTACAAGTTTGGATGCATTTTCAATGGTAACCGACATCCTCAAATTCTTGGAAGAAAGCAAGAAAATTTCAAGAAAGGCAAGTTCAAGTGAGCGTGAAGTTCAAATGAGCATGTTCAAATGGAGCAAAGTCGTGAATTACTAGAGTTTCTGAATACTCTAATAAATACCACTGAAGAAAACACAGTAATATTGAACAAATCAAATTCTTCAATCAGTGCTAACTTGTTTGCAAGTGACACAAGATAAAGTTAGACTTCTTCAAGCACAATCCCAGCTATTGAATGATGAGTTGACTGATCTCAACAATCAACAACCAATGAAGTTTTATGAACTATTTTTTGTTCAGAACAACCCTCTCTTTGATGATGATGATGATGATTTTGATCAACAATCGGTGAAGGAACAAATCAACAAGCCAACTTCAGAAGAAAATTCCAAAAAAAATGAAACGCAATCATAATATGCCAAAGCACAAAGTGATACAACAAGTATAAGTGAAAGTAAATGTGAAACACATCATCAAGTACAACATGATCTTTCCAAGCCCATCATCTAACCTTGGGAAGAATTACACTTCAATAGGAATTGAAATAGCTTAGGATATGAAAATCAAAACAGTTTTCATATTCCAAATTACTCCAAACCAATTTTGTTTGTGAGCACTGGATTCCTTGAAGAAAATTCAACTTCAAATGTTGAATATCAGAATGTTAAGTGCCAACATTGTAATCAATTTGGTCACATGGAGAATAAGTGTTTTGATCTCCATCGTTGCCAACATTGTGGCAAGCATAACCATTCTTCAGACAGATGTTCAACACTGTAGAAACCTAGAAGAATAAAGATTCACTATGAGCGGATTGATCCTTGGCAGTGGTCATCAACAACCAAGATAGTATATAAGTCTTACTAGAGAATTGAATCTCGAGTAAAGACCAATATTGCATCACATAAAAATTCTGTACCTCACATCAGTGGTCTCCTTATGGGGTAGCTTTCGAGCATGGCCCTCACTGGATGAGATAACATGTGGTTTTTTCCACATTCCCACTTTATGTTGTACTCAAATGGAACAAGTATGGTACTATCTTGAGCATAGAAGGGGAGAGTACACTGATGAAATTACCATGCACCATAAGGGGGGGGGAGTTCAAAATTTCAGTGACGATGATTCATGAAACCACTTGTGGTCTCTCCTTTCAGCTGACAAAGGGGGGAATTGATGATGAAATTGAATATGGTTGTCAGACAAAAAATTTCTACAACAACAGACATCAAGTATGCCAAATGGGCATGAAATTTGCCAAATGGGCAACTGCAGTTTGTAGATGACAGACTTTGGAAGAATGATGTTTCTAAATTGAATCATACACATTATACATTGGGATGTTGTTGGACACCTAAAAGTGTCAATATTGGTTAGTGGTTATCCAAAAACCATCAGATACATGGTATCAAATTGTTCAGTGGTCATCCCAAACCACATAGTCAGAGAGCACTTTTAGTGATACATTGATAATAGAGTGGTGATACTACATGTTCACCAATTAGCAGAAGACATCAGATTCTTCTAGCTCAAATACTTGGAAAAATGATCGAATTTTCAAGCAATCGGGGAATGTTCAGATATTGTAGTTGTTCACTTCCATATCTCATCTCTCTTCTAGTTCATTTAAGATGAACCTTTCAGCATCCAGATTGGCGGTTTTTCAGGCAATTCTTCATTGTGGCTTAGCTCAGGAGTTTCAGCATGAAGACATGGATATATACCAACTTATGCACCTAATTTGTTGGTATTTTTGTTTGGACTTATGATTGAGGGGGGGAATGTTAACCTCTTTCTCATATACAATCATTAAGTCTTAGTATACCACCTTTGTATATTTTACATACTAGGATATAGTTGTTATCCTAAGTGTGTTTCTAGATTCCTATATGTTTTCCTCCTACCTTATCTCTTGATGAGGTGTCTATGTGAGAACAATTGAGGTGGTTTCATTATTGTATGATATATTTGTATCATTAAGATGAATACAATGTTGAGAATTATGGCTTGAGGCCTTTTCTGCCATTCTTCTTATCTTAATATTCTTACACTCAATTTCTTCAAAGTTTTCTCAACACACAACAATACAAAGTTAATAAACTCTCTTATCCCAGCCTACACAACCCAAGGAATCGAACCCCCTTCACTGCCACACAGTCCCTCGAGCTATCCACTTCCTTCCAAGGCTCTAGTGCAACTAGTTGAGAATCTCGATGCTGGAAATATCTAGGACTCACAGTTGTGGAAAGGTTTATCAGATTTCCAATGCATCCATGCACTCAGAAATCAATCCATTATTGGAATGATCAACAATTATTTACAGATGATAAATAATGTCTCATCTACTCCTCTTATTCATTTCCCATGCCGAGGCCAAGAGCGGGAATGAATGAGGAACCAAAATGAATGAGTGATAAACCTAACAATTGAACAACTAAACAACTACTTCAGCCCAAGATAATAAAGAAAAGGGATTATGTATCCAAGCACTCCAAGGCTAGCGTGGTATCCCCAATACACTCATGTGCCCCCTCATATGCCCCCCAAACACAGTCATAGGTGATAATTAATTAAACAAGGTGTAAATTTTTATTCCCTTGGTCCCCCCTCTCTCATTGTTAAAAAAAAAATATCAAAATAGCATAAAAAAACCTCAGAATAAGTACTCATCGCCTTCACAAAGAGATAATTTCAGATAATAATCCTCTTCTAAGGGGAAACCTCCTTATACACCACATAAATTTTCACATACAACATGATTCCAAATGTAAAGGTCACCTTGGTATATATATGAGACTAGGAGGTACAATTACAGCTAATGGACCCAAATCGACATAAATAAAATAGCAATACTAATGTAATATGCCCCAATTAAGGGGAAATGTGCCACTATTTAGGGCTTAACATTCCCCTCCCCTTCAGACAAGTGTTGTCTACAATGCTTGAGTAATTATGGATGCTTCTAAATAAAAGACTTATCTTCCCAAGTGGAATCTTCCGCATGCAATTTCCTCCACTTAATGAGATACTCTTAAATGGATCTATTCCTCAGTTGGTGAATTCTTGTGTCAGTGACAGCTTCAGGCTCCAATATGATTTTTATTTCCTCATCAAGTTCTGTAAATATAGTTTGAATTGGTATCTTGTCACCTATAACCTTCTTTAAGCATGAAACATGGAAAACTATGTTTACTCACGAAGATGCATGCAACTCCAATTTGTATACCAAAGTAACAATATTTTGCAACACCTTATAAGGACCATAGTACTTTGGTGATAATTTATTATCCTTCTTAGGTTTCTTGAGGGACATTTATTTGTATGGTTGTAGTCTTAAAAATACCCAATCCCCTACTTCAAAACTTCTTTCACTGTGATGTTGTTCTTCTTGTTGTTTCATGTGATTTTCTACCATGGTCAAGTTGTCCTTTAAGAGTTGGAGAACTTGTTGTTGATGCTTGATGTGATCTTACACTGCTTCAACCTTGTATTTTTATTTTAGATAAGAAGTGATGAAAGGTGGGTGATATCCATAGAGTTCCATAAATGGTGTCATTTTTGTTGCAATATGAAAGGAAGTGGTATACCACCATTTTTCCAAGGGTGACCACTTGAACCATTGTGTTTGTTTATCAAAGACAGTGAAACGAAGGTATCCTTCCATAGATTTGTTCACTATCTCAATTTGTCCATCAGATTGAAGATGATAATATGAGCTACAAGCCAATTAAGTACCCAAACAAGAAAATAATTTTGTCCAAAAATGTCTAGTGAAGATGGGATACCTGTCACTTACAATAATATTTTGGCTTCCATGTTTATTTTGAACTGTATCCATGAATGCGGTGGCATCTGTACTGGCTTTGAAAGGATGAGGGAGTGCACAAAAGTGTGTGTACTTGGTCATTCTATCAACAATCACCATGATGACACTCTTTCCTTCAAACTTTGGTAACCCTATGATGAAATCCATGGAAACCTCCTCCCAGTGCTGACTTGGGATGGATAATGGTTGTAAAATACCTGGGGTCTTAATTGTTTCCACCTTATTTTTTTGGAAAACCAAACATTCTACCACAAACCTTTGAACATCAGTTTTAAGGCCATCCCAAAAAAATTCCTTCTTGACCCTATGGTAGGTTTTCAAAAATCTTAAGTGACCTCCTACCGGAGAGGTGTGCAATTCCAAGAGTACATTTTGTTTGAGTTGGGAGTTCTTACATAAATATAAGTGATCTTTGTACCATAGTGAATCATTTTTCCATGTAAATGTATTTGATGCACTGGAATCTTGCTACAACCTTTGAATGAGAGTCCACACGTTTCTGTCATTATTTCATTCATCCCTCACTTCTATTATCCAATCGGGTTGGATGATTGTTATAGAAAAGAGAAATGTCTCAACATCTTCATCCTTTCATGAGAGTGCATCTAGCACAACATTTTTCTTCCCTTTTTTGTAGATGATTTCAAAATCATAACCCAACATCTTGGTCACCCATTTTTGTTGTTCTTCTGAAGATAGTCTATGTTCCAAGAATTATTTAAGACTATCATGATCTACTTTGATCTTGAAGTGCCTACCTATTAGGTAAGGGTTCCATTTCTTCAATGCATGTCATATTTCCATCATTTCCTTCTCATAAATGAGTTTGCGTAAGTCCTTTCCCTTGAGTGGTCAACTTTCAAAAGAAAGGGGCCTTTCTTCTTGCATTAGAACAACACCAATTCCATTTCCCGAGGCATCGCATTCCACAATAAATGTTTTTGTGAAGTATGGTGTGGTCAAGACAGGAGCTTTGAACATTTCCTCTTTAAGTTGCTCAAAATCTTAAGTTGCCTCTGGAGTCCATGAAAATGCATATTTCTTAGTTAATGTCGTTAAAGGTGTTGTTATTCTTCCATAGTTATGAACAAACTTGCAGTAGTAACCTGTCAAACCAAAAAATACTCTAAGATTATTCAATGTAATGGGAATTGTCCACTCCATCATGGCCTTAATCTTGTTAGGGTCTACCTTGACAACTTCATGAGATACAATATGACCCAAATACTCTACCTCCTTCACCCCAAAGAAACATTTGGATGGTTTGGCATATAGTTGTTGTTCCTTTAGTAGTTGTAGCACCTTGTTAACATGTCGAACATGATCCTCCCAAGACTTATTATAGATTAGTATATCATCAAAAAAATACTAACAAAATTTTTTGAAGGAAGGGATTGAAAATGGAATTCATCAACCCTTGGAATGTGGAAGGGGCATTCGTAAGGCAAAATGCATGACCAAAAATTCATAATGGCCTTCATGAGTTAAAAATGTTGTTTTGGGGATATTTGCTTCCTTCATTCTAATCTATTGATACCTTGAACGGAGATCCAACTTTTTGAAGTAGATTGTTCCATGTAGTTCATCTAACAATTCATCAATGACGGGAATGGGAAACTTATATTTAATAGTGATCTTGTTGAGCTCTCTATAATCTAGACACATATGCCATGAGCCCTCTTTATTGAGTACCATTACCACCAATGCAGAGTGAGAACTTTGGCTAGTTCTAATAATTCCAGCTTCTAACATTTCTTCAACCATATGCTCAATTTCACTCATCTAGGCATAAGGGTATCTGTAAGGCCTGATGTTAGGAGGAGCACTTTCAGGAATTAAGTGAATAGCATGATAATGATTTCGAGTGGGTGTAAGACCTCTGGGAATATCTTCAAATACTTTGGAATAGTTATCAATGATCCATTGGAGATATAAGGGAATATATGGCGTATATGTTTGAACATATAATGAGCATATTTGTACAGTTACACCCTGATTCCCCTATTTCAATAATTTTGTCATTTCATTAGAGTTCAAGGTCTTGTGGTTTCGTTGTTGCATCTGAGACACCTTGGAATTTTCTCTATAACTTTTTTCTATAATATTTTAGAAGGAATCCCTTGGAGGATATTTAATAAACAGATCAAGGTACTCGGGGTTAAAATTTCATCTCCTGAGGCCTTATACTTTCAGAGATATAGCCTATGTAATATAGGGTTCTAGAATCATCCTGAATTTAGTCATATCGTAATTTTCGTGATAAAAAAAAAAAATGGTGATGTTTCAAACCCTGAAACCTAGAGGTTATTCATAAAAATTATCAAGGTATCTGTGATAAAAGAATTATCTTCTGGATCATCCTACTTTTGTAGATACACCCTGTGTAAGATAGGGTAGTTGACTAGTCATATTAATTAGTCTAAAACAAGTGTTCCTGGTAAAATAGTGATATCATCTTCAGTGAATATATTAAGTGAGACCAGTTGCATTGGATATTGGATATTCTGTAATATTTTTGGTGAAGTTTCATAATCAAATATCATATATTGTGCTTTTGGCACACTTTACAAGTACACTCTCCTGGAAGGGCCAAAAATCAGCAAGGTGTGGGGAAGTTACCATAACATCCACTTGGCACATCCAATTTTGATCAAACATGTGGTATTGTAGATAATATCGGTCAGAGAACTATAGAAAAAAAATTCCAGAACCAGAAGAGCCAAAATTTTGGAGATACAACAGAATAAATATCGTCTAATAGAACCACCTCAAAATCAAGGTTTAAAAGTAATACTTGACCAACATGCCACCAAAAAAGGGAACTTATACACCAAATAAGCCTTCAAACAGTCCTACTTGGACTCTTGATGAAGGTGAATAAATGCAAAGGGACATAAATTATTTACAAAATAAGACAATAACAAAAGATGAACTACAAGGGATGATGGATTCAACTGAAGCTAAGTTGGAGGAAATAATGGATACTAAGATGTATGGTTTAAAAAGGGATATCATGGAAGGATTGAAAAATTTACTAATAGAGAGGCCACCTGAAAGTGAAAATGTATCCCATGAAATTCATGATGAGGACAAAAGGAAGATGAATAAAGACTGGAGAAACTCCAACTTTGGTTTGAAAACCAACCACTCTCCTAATATCAATATGAGGAAGTTTGATGGAAAGGATCCAATCACATGAATAGTTCAGATGGAGTAATTATTTGATCTAAATGATGTGCCACACACACAAAAGATACAAATTTATTCTTTATATTTAGAACCCAATCATTTTTTGTGTTATCGATGGCTTTGTTCTCGCAAATCACTTGTCACTTGGCCAATTTTCATGGAAGAAATGATAACACTATGAGGATACAAGGAGAAATACCTTATTTATACAATTGATAAATCTCAAGCAAAAGGGTTTAGTTGTGGAGCACATTGAGAAATGTTAAGAACCAAATATCAAAATAGCATAAAAGAAACCTCAGAATAAGTACTAATTGCCTTGACAAAGAGAGAATTTCAGATAATAAGCCTCTTCTATGGGGAAACCTCCTTATACACCACATAAATTTCCAAATACAATATGATTCCAAATGAAAAGGTATCCTTGGTATATATAGGAGACTAGGAGGTACAATTACAACTAATGGACCCAAGCCGACATAAATAAAATAACAATACTAATGTAATATGCCCCAATTAAGGGGTAATGTGCCACTATTTAGGGCTTAACACTCATGGAATCATATCCCCATATAAATCTTGTCTTTTCCCATTATGTAGCCACCGATGTACTTTATTATTAATAATGATCAAAGTATTACATTTCCTAGGAGCTTCGACCTCTTTTAATTGTTTGGGCACTCCATCCTCTCATCAAATAAACAAATACATTATTAAACTTGGGACTCTAAACCAGGTTATTACAGTACTTCTCAAATTGAATAAGTACCATTCCACAGTTTCTATCAAGCTTACCAATAGTAGTAGAAGGGGAACCAGTAGTAGTAGCAATAACAAATGAAGAAACAAAAGGATGTATAAAAAGAGGGAAAGTAGTTAGTGAAAGAAGCACTCCATGACAAGAAAGACCAACATGGTATATTCCTCAGCAACCTTGCCTTCCATTTTTTTTTCCTTTTGTTTTTGTATGAGGATGCAAAAATCTATAAGTTAAAAGGTATGATGGGATCTTGAATCGACCCATATTATTCATAGTGTATAGCTATTTATCTCTCCATAATATTGAGTTTTGTCCATTATTGATCTTGATAATTACCTAACTGACCAATTTTGTAGTCATTGACAGTTTATTAGTTAACTAATTACAACGGTTAATTTTGGTAGTATTTTATGAGTTTCTATATAAATATTCTTGATTTTTCCTTCATGATGATGAGTAGCGAATAATGATGTACTTGTTCATGATTTTTTTATTTCCATAGCCTTGATCACTACAATTGTAGAAAGTTTGCTTTAAATATTTTTCTCATCATTCAGTGCCCACCACTAACACATGCCCTAGTTACATCAAAGAGAAAGTCCACATGAGTGACAACATCCTTTTATTCCACAACCCATACATGCTCATCAATTTAAATAGCGAGACAACACTACAACTAATAGAAATTAAGGGCATGTAGGCTTGAATTACCCCTATGGCCTGAATAGGGAAACAATAAGGGATACAAAAGTGCACATTCCATAATCTCCAACCTAAGAAGATAGGGAATGGTTCTGCACTCCACAAAAATCACCAAGGAAGTCAAACATCAAGAAGAGTGGCTCTATAAACTCTCCAACATACCATCTGTGTAGTGTTAAATGAGGATCTTGTAGTGTTAAATGAGGATCTTGTACCCTAGAATCCCATTTCTCAACAAGCCACCATAAGTTGATGAAGAAGAAGTTAGTGAATATAGGGGTAAGACTGTAAGAATAAAGGATTGAATTGGAGTTGAATTGCAGACATTTGGGGCTTTGTGACCATGGCTAGGGTTTACCCTAGCCGCAGGTCACACCATTTTTGTTTCCTGCATTTCACTCATGCCTGTCTCTTCCTCTGGCTCGCCCTCAGGTCGGAGACAAATGGTGCTTTCTCATGTGATTTCTTGGTTAAGACGGTCTGTGGGGGTTTTCTCTAGATTTTTTACCATGATCCCCCTGATGTGGATCGGTCTTCCTTTCACCTTTTCTGGTTTTTGCTCGACGACATCTGTTTGTTTCTATTGTGGAGGCTTCGTCCCTATTGGTTGTCATGCAGAAGGTTTATTTCTCTAGTTCAATGTCAGATATATGTTTTGCGAGGTTTCAGTCTTATGATGATACAGTATTTTTGTGCACGTGAAGGTTTCTTAGGTGTTTGTTTGGGTGGATCTAGTCGATCCATCCCTCCTGGTTCATTCAGGGCTTAATGTTATAACCCTAAATTGCACCACACATGCTTACCTAGCATCAAGCCATCTCATATCCATTCTTTGCCAAAGAACTGCTAAACAACTCTTTGAAAATCCTCTTTTATAAAGGCCATGCACCCTACTCCATTATTGCATGCGTGTACACGCTGGCTAACCCAAAACAGCCTGCGTGGACCGACAAAAGCACGAAAAAAGGAAAGTTGCCGATGAAACAAAAAGCTATGGGTGAGTTAACTGAAACTCCCGGCCATGCATGGCCGAGGGTTCGTCCAAATACCTAGCTCCTTCTAGCCTATAAAAGAAGGGGTAGGGGTCCCATTTGGAAGGAGGAAAAATATAGCAAAGAAACTCTACCCATTTGCGTATTCCCATTGTCCCAACCCTTTATCCTTTTCTTGTGCCAAAGGAGATACAAAGAAAAGCAGTTGGAGGGCAGTCGAAGAGGAGCCCAGGATCAGGTTCACAAAGCGATGGCCAGTCTCAACTTTTGTAAGTTGACTCATTCAAAGTAATAAAGAAAATGATTTTCCCATCCCAATTCATGAACTTTTCATAGTTTGATTAGTATATGTTTGGATTTCTAACCCGTTAGTATATAAATAGGATGCATGCATAGTTGTTGCTTGTCTTGTATGCAGGTCAACTTTGGAAGGAGTATTGCGAACAAGTAATCAAGTACAACGGAGGATCGACATCAAACGTCGGGAATGAGGTAGGTTGATATTTCCATGCATTTACTAAGAAAAGGGGATTTAAATCTAGGGATGAAGGTAGAAAGTAGTTTTTCTTCAGTCATATCTGCATGCAAAGTCTGAACTCTATTTGCTAGTCCGTAGGGAGATTTCCCTCACAACAGAATTGGCAACCATACTAGGGATAATCTCTAAGGGTTCCTGGAATTTTATTTAGTTTTTGGGTAGTTTTAAAGACTAGTTTTTCTTGTCTGTTTTTTCTTTTAGTTTCTTTAAGGTCTGAGCTAGCAGAGAGTCTGGTTTTCCATACCAGCTTTCTCTGATTTGCTTGACTGTTTTTGTCAGGACCCACAGAGGTACACGTGGCCTGCATAAGGTCTGCACGCATGTATTTTTTCCCTACTCTCTTACAGCCTGTGTGTGAACGCTAGCTGAGGAAGTAGCAGTAGCATGTAGAGTCCAGAGAATTTTGGAGGCAGTCACCCTCTTCCCTATCAGAATCAGGCATTCTCAGGGGTTTTCTGGAATTCTGTCTGAGTCTTGGTTGTTTGCAGTCCTATCTAAGATTGTTTTTTCTTTATCATTTTTCCTTACATTATTTGTTTTTTTGTTAAAAAGAGTGTCCAAGCCTTCAAGGGATCCTAGTTATCAATATCAGTGGTCTCTTCATGGTTTTGGGTTGTCTATTTTCTTTTTTTCTCAGAGTTTAGATATACACATAGCCTGTACAAGGTCAGTCCCTGTGTACACGCCCTCTATCTCTATCCAGTGCACGTTAGCACGCGTGTTGTTTGATTAACAGTCACATGCTTGTACAAGATACTTTTTGTTGAGGGTAAGGCAGTCGTCCTTTCCCTTGATAAGAATTATTCTTCTCAGGTGTTTGAATCTCTGTTTGAGCAGTCAGTAGCTTAGGATTAATCTTACCCTTAGCCTGCTTTTTCTCAGTTAAAAAAGTTGTCATAAAAATAAAAGAATTTTTAAGGTATTTAGACAAGTGTGAGAGTCATTTAAAAAAAAAAAAATTTGCTAGTGTGTGATTTTTGACATGATTCTTTGCGATCTGCGATTAGGCTAGAATTGTTTTTCTTGGTTTTTGCTTGTTGGTATTTTTCCTTTTTGTTTTATCAAGCATTTAAATAAATAAAAAATCTCTTTTCATTTTCTTGTTTGGTTGAAGAGTGTGTTTTTGCATTATTAGCCAGGGAAAAGTCATTTATTTCATAAGTTTTTGCAGTGTACTTAGATCATAAGTAGCTTGTAGTCAAGTGAAATTTATTTTGAGTTTGCTGTCCAAAATCTTAGAAAATTAAAAATATTTATTTCGAAAAGTTGTTGAAATTTTGCATTAAGTAAAAGTTTTTTTTTTCAGTTTTTTTATTCATTTTTTGCTTTCATCTTTTACACATCATCAGTTTCACTTTCATACCCCTCGACGTAAGACAAAGCCATAAAATTAACACTAAATTTAAAATCTACTAGACTTTTATGTTTGTAGGGTTCACCAACTAGTTCAGGATTGGGGCCTTGGATTAGGTTGGAGAGGAAACTCTTCAAGGCCATTTAAAATCAAACATTGGAGTCGAAGTTAGGGAGTGTCTAAGTCCAGTGTCGTGAAAGTTATCTGGGACCCCCCTCTAACAAAGGGGATAAACACGAGGTCACGTGCGGAAAGGTAGCGGAGATAACCCCTCCAAAGTTGAACCAATCGTAGTGGAGAACACATATAGAGGGCGTGTTTTGGGATTCCGTCGTTTGCATTTTCCATAGGGCTTTGTGGGTCTTGAATCCATTCGAGGTCCCCAGTTGTCTTTCGGACCATTTTCTCTCGATACCCTTGACAGGTTTCAGGCTCGATACCCTGCTCATTGTGGTCTACCTGAATTTCGACTGTACACGCCTGGTGACTGTTCGTGCGCTGGCAACCTAGTTACTAATCTTTTTTAGGGACATACACAGGTGACTATGGGGGTATAGTGCAGTACCTAGGATAGACATTGGGCCATGCTTTGCAAAGTATACCCAGAGGGTGCTTCCGTGTTTCAGTTGCACTTGCACCAGTAAGTTGCTCTAGTGTTGGTTGTTGTAACTGTTCTTCCAATTAATTTAGTGTTTGTCGGTCTTATCTTCTAGGGACTTTTTTTGGTGTGTGTTACTTTTGAACGTTTAGACTACCTTAGAGTGTCTTGGATCTTCTCACATAGTGTAGGATCCCGAGCTCTTCCGGTCACGAAGGTTTGTTGGCCTGTCGTCGGTTACATTGGAGCCACCCCCACCACTATTAAGGTGAAAGCTAGACCAACAAGGGTCTTTTGAAGCGACTGGGTTACAAGCCATTGTGCCCGACCAAGCCTTGAAGGAATCAACCGTTTTGGACCTTGAAGCAACTGCTCTTGGCTCGGTTGAAACCCCAACCACTGATTTCTTGGCACCTTTCATCGTACCAATTCAATTTTATGAGTGCCAGACAGTGTTGCACACAGCAATGGAAACAAATGTTGTTACTCCTTTTGGGAATTCTTCAATTCCCATTATGGTTGTCACCACAGTAGAGCTTTCACCTCCTAACCCACCGTCATCGATCCGAGCCACCATGGTCTTTACCGCAACTACATCGCACAGTGGTCTGATCCCATCTTTGGCGGTGGCCACAACCCCTTTCACACCTAGTGCGACGGGCCCTCCGTTCTCATACGGGATGCCTAGTTCGGGTACAAGTCTTGTAATTTCTTACTCCACTTTATAGACTTTAGGTTTTGGGGCAGGGAGCTCTAGCACTCCTCTGCAAGGTCACATGGGGGGCACTCCTACTCCTTTTAATGCTTTCCCTTATGGAGGAGGTCATATCCCTCCTTCGTCCCCTTCACTCGGTGGCTCACATAAGCAATCCATTGGGCAACCTACACACAATAGTTTATTTGGAGCGAGGAGTCAAGGACCACCTTCGCATAGTATGCCGGTAGGTTTGACATCATTTTATTTCAATGGAACGTTTGGTAACAAAGCCTTCTCGTCAGTCGCTTTCCCGATTGGGGGCATTCCCATTTCTGGACAATCGACTCCTATGCAGGGTACTATTCCTGCATAGGGGGCAAACCTAGGAATTTCTTTCGCATCAGGGCCTTGGAATTCTTGGCACGGCTCCGTTCCCTTGTCCAAAATGTCGATCTGGGGTAATTCTTTCCATAATCAATGGAACCCCGGACAAACTACTATGCCTATCCCCATGGGACCGGCATGGGGTAATCCTTCCCAAAGTCCTTCAAATATAATGCATGCCCAATAGTCTATGTCCTATTTGGGAAATCAGTTGATGATGTCTCCACATATGAAAAATCCATACGTTGGCCAGGGCCATGGTTTCTACCAGAATCTGGGCCAGCAGCCAAACTTTTCCTAGCAACCTGGTGCTTGTCAAACTCCAGGCCCCTTTTCCCAGGTTATCACCAACAACCCAAACTACCTTTCCTAGCGACTTTACACTTGCCAAATTTGACAAGGTTGTTGAATGACCCTATTTTTCACGATCCATGTTGGCTTCCTATGCCAACGAAGTTGCCTTCGAACATCCCAAAGTTCAAAGCCAAGCCTAACGAAGATCCAGGAGATCATGTGACTACCTTCCATCTTTGGTGCTCATCTAACTCATTGAAATATGACTCCATACAGTTGCGATTGTTTCAATGTACTCTCATTGGGAGTTCCTTGAAATGGTACATTGAGCTCGATCGCTCAAGATACTCTTCTTTTGGCAAACTGGTGATGGATTTCCTGAACCATTTCTAGTTACCTATAAGATACAACGCTGGCACGGAGCTTCTCGCCAATTTCTAACAGACAACAACGAACCATATCTTTGATCACATCCGAGAATGGAGACACTGGAAGAGTTTAATCAAGGTACCAGTCCCACCAGCATTCCTTCTTGAGTGGTTCCTTAAGTCTTTGGTCTCGCAGTTATCCAAAGACGTTGCGACATTAGGATTTTTCTTCGAAGAAGATGCCATCACGAGGGCTCAATAGTTTGAGCTCATCTATTCTCAGTCCAGTTTATTATACAACATCTTGCCAGATGCGCCACGTTCAATACTGGATAAAACTAGACAGAGAGTTGGACCACATGCCTATGGTATAGTTGATTTATCACAAACCAAGCCCATTGAGCAATTGATGAAGCAGTTGCAGCAGTTATCTATACAACACACAGTGGCCAACCAAACTACTTCTTTGGTTTCTCCCCCTACCAAAATGTCGGAGGTACACACAGTGCAGTTGACTAACCCAAAGGCCACCCAGCAGCCTAAAGGGAAGAAAAAACAATGAAAGAAGGGTAAGGGGGATAAAAAACCCACAGATAATGCTGGCGGGGACAACACTGAAAAACAAAAGGTGAGGTATCCATCCAACTTGTGCACGAAAGACCACCCAACCCATCTATTTCCTCGACTTGCAGAGGCCCAAAAATTTGTCACGCAGCAATAGCAAGTGATGTTGACTAATCCATTTCAACATGGGAAAAATCTAACTCAAGCCTTTACAAGCACAGAAGGGGGTAGCCAAGAACCCTGTCCACCTCCGAACAACACCGTATCCACAAACATATATATGGTTAGGGGTGATGCTTTTCTATCGACTAGAGTGCACGACTATAGTAAACCAAGCCCTTCTGAGAAGGGTAAAGAAGCTGACCTCCCATCTCTTCCTCTATAGATTGAGAATATGTTGGGACAAACAATGACAAGCATCCCAAAAGGTGCATTTAAAAAAGCTTCTCATAACCCAAACGCAAGGGCCACCCAGAACTACTCTGTGGTGGAGGATTTATCACAAACCCCTTGTGCGATGTCCGCTTTGGAAGTCCTCCAAAGCTGCCCTTCTCAGAGGAAATCCTTGTTAACCACTTTAGGCTCTACCGAGACTTGTAATCCTGGTACAATCATGTTGGATACAACTAACTTCAAACCTCGTCTACCTTACCATGTGGAATTTCAGATAGTAGTGGCTTATCCCATGAAAACTTTTACTCGGAATATCTTTTTCACTATGGCTAATGAGGGCACCTCGACATGCGTTATGTCGTTGGCATGTTGGAAGGCCATTGGCCAACCCATTTTGTCTCCATCACCCACTCTCCTCACTGCTTTCGACGGTCGTTCGTTCCGCCCACATGGCATCGTTCCTTCTTTCCCAGTGCAGTTAGGAGGGAAGACCGTGTGTGTCGAAGTAGAGGTATTTGATGCTCCTCTCGACTATAACCTCTTGTGAGGATGGACTTATGCAATGCAAGTTGTGGTTGCTATAGTTTTTCGAGTCTTGTTGTTTCCACTCGAGGGACAGATAGTGACCATTGATCAATTGTCTTTCTCTAGACCTGACCTAGCTTTGGAGGCATCCATGGTCCCGATGATTGATAATATTCAACAAGGTGTCATCAATGTAGGAGTTGGTTTGTGCCCATCCTTGATGGGTACCTTCAATTACCCACCCCCTCACGGCGATATCAAATTTATATCCAATCACCATAAGGTTGAGATTTTTCAAGTTTCGTCGTTCCGCATGACTTACTTCGAGGATCCATGGATACTTCCTTCCCCATCGGCCACGATGGATGAGATAGGGCACCCAAGCATTTCCATGCCCTTGTCTACCGCTAAAGTAGCGTACTCTTTAGTCCAGCACGCTTTAGCTAACCCTGATCCAACTCCTGTGCAAGAGTTAGATCCACTTCTAGAGCCTATTTGGGCTCAAGGTTCTCTCGCTAACATTGATTTGTTAGACTTAGTATTGCCTTCTGACGAAGCAGTAATAGAAGCAATGACTAGTCCGAACAAACCTTGGGAAGATCTTCATCACAGATCATATTTTCTCCCAGATTTAGGCCAAATCGAAGCAGGAGAATTCACCGTGACCATGACGAGAGATCATTTGTGCCCTATTAATCTCTTAGCTACACACGAAATTTATGCTGAGGGCAATATGGCAACTATCGTTGAAACTGTACCGATCAATATCTCTTGAAACCCTAGCATCCTGGAGAATGTCTTCGTCAGAGTGGATTTCTCCCCCGAAGAGATTCAAATCTACACAAATCTTTTCAAAGAATTCCCTGATGTTTTTTCCTGGTCTTATGAGGAAATGCCAGGTATTGATCCAAAAATAGTTGAACATGAAATCACAACTTATCCTGATGCCAAGCCTGTTCGACAGAAGCTTCATCTAGTTAATCCTAAGAAAGCAATGGCCATCAATATTGAGGTTAAGAAATTGCTAAATGTCGGTTTTATCTATCCTATCCATTTGACCCAATGGGTGTCAAATCCTATGCCAGTCAATAAAAAACAAGGCACGATTCGTGTATGTACCGACTTCCGTGATTTGAACAAGGCATGTCCTAAAGATAATTTTCCAACACCATTCATCAACCAGATCATTGATGAATGTGTTGGTTGCAAGGCCTTTTCCTTCATGGACAGTTTTTTGGGATATAATCAAATCCAAATCAAACCCAAAGACCAACACAAAAGGGCATTCATTTGTCCTTGGGGTACGTTCGCATATCGTAAGATGCCTTTTGGTCTTAAAAATGCTAGATCCACCTTCCAACGGGCCATGTCTTTTTCTTTTCATGATCTCAAGTATATAGTCAAGGCCTATCTAGATGATTTAGCATCGTGCTCTCACAAGAGAACGGATCATCCCACACACCTTAGACTTATCTTCGAACGCTATCGCTACTTTCAGATTCGCTTGAATCCAAACAAGTGCAGCTTCTACGTAACGTTAGGACGTTTGTTAGGTTTCATAGTATCAACAATAGGGATCATGGTCGATCCTCTCAAGGTGGAGGCAATAATCCAGTTGCCCCCCCCATGCACAATCCTTCAACTTCAGAGTCTACAAGGCAAGGCGAACTTTTTACGATGCTTCATCGCCAACTATGCTGAGATCACCAAGGGCTTTATGCGTTTACTAAAGAAAGACATCCCCTTTTACTGGGACGATGCCGCTAAATGCTCTTTCGATGCATTAAAACATGCCCTCACAACTGCCCCTCTACTACGACCACCTAATTATAACAAATATTTCTTATTATATCTGGCTTCCGCAGAGTCAACCATTGGCATGGTTTTAGTTCAGGAAGATGACTTGTTCTCAGAATACGTGATCTATTACCTAAGCCGAGGCCTCATAGAACCGGAACTCAATTATTCTCATATCGAAAAACTTGCATTGGTAGCAGTTCATGCTATTCAACGGTTCCATCATTATGTTCTGTTTCGCAAGACTACCGTCATTGCTGTCATGAATCCATTTCAGTACATGTTGACACGACGGGTAATAGGTAGAAAAATTAGTAGATGGATAGTCATCCTCTAGGAGTTTGACTTAGACTTCATTTTCGCAAAGTCCAAAAAGTCATTGGTCTTCACAGAGCTTATTTCGGAACTTCCGGTTGAGTCAGGTGACGTTGTGCCTGAAGAATCGTCTATCCGGGGAGATATGTTTTTTATCACATCTTCAGATCCCTGGTACGGAGATATACTTATCTATCTCTAGACTTTGAAGTTCCCCACTTCTGATTCTCGTGATGAGCATCGACGTATATGCCATCAGGCTAAGAATTATCTCAAACTCAATGATACGTTGTATTGGAGAGGTGTAGACTACACCCTATGTCGATGTCTCACTCATGAGGAGGCAGTTATCGTGCTTAACGATTGCCATACCGGAGCTTGTGGCGGTCATTTGTCTGGGTTGGTGACAGCCCAAAATATTCTATGAGCATGTTACTTATAGCCGACACTTATCAAAGATTGTATCGAATCAGTCAAGAAGTGCCATCCATGCCAAATCTTCTCCTGGAAGATGACTGCACATCCCACTCCCATGTTTCTCAGCATCACAGTTGGACCCTTCACCAAGTGGGGGATTGATTACACTACTTGCAACCCCCCTTCAGCAAGGGAGCACCGCTATATCATCGTAGTTGTAGATTACTTCAAAAATTGGCTCGAAGCTATGCCAACGTTTAAAGATGATGGAGAGACTACAACTCTCTTTTTATTCAACCAGATCATAGCAAGGTTTGGCATCCCGAGAGAGATTGTTACTGACCATGGTAGTCACTTTTAGAACCAAATGATGACCAAATTAACATCAAATCTTGGGTTACGGCAAGATCATTCATCACCCTACTACCCCCAAGCCAATGGGCAGGTGGAAGCTATAAACAAAACTCTTAAGACTATTTTACAGCGAACTATCAACTCAGCCAAGTCAAATTGGCATTTGATGTTATACTTGGCATTATGGGCTTACCGAATATCTGTTAATACTGCAACCAGTTTCTCACCTTTTCAACTCGTTTACGGGCTGGAGGCAGTCTTGCCCATCGAATGTCAGATCCCGTCTCTAAAATTGGCAGTACAATTATTGTCAGACACTTCTCCACTTGAAGAACGGTTAGTATACCTTGAGCAGCGTCGTGATGCGGCCCTGGCCAACGAGGCTCACAAACATAAGGTCAAGTGTCAATATGATAGGTCCATTCGTCCTCGAATTTTCTCTGAAGGCGACCTTGTCCTAGTCTATGACCAAGATAAGGACCCCCTGGGGGTAGGAAAATTCAAACCTATGTGGTTCGTACCTTTCATCATAAAAGAGGTATTAAAAAAGGGCACCTATCGTCTAGTTGATTTTGAAGGGAATTCTTTGGTGGAGCCTAGAAATGGGCTCTACCTCAAGAAGTATTACTCATAGGCAGGTCACTGTGGGTAACTTTTTGTAACATATGTATAGTCTTTGTACTATTACTTTTTAGTTTCTTTTAAGTGTTATGGACGTGTCATTGATGTTATATTTCGTCAATATGGCAGATGTCAAGTGATTCTGAGGTGTTCATTGGGTATGCAGATGGTGCTAGTTAGCACACTCGGAGGCTTGCCTCCACATCTTGGGTAATCTTTACACCTCAGGGCCAGTTGTTATCCTCCGGAGGTATATGCTTAGGTGACACCACAAATAATGTTGTCAAGTAAAGTGCAGTTATTGAGTTGCTTCGTGATGCTTTGTCATTGGGTATCTCTCATCTCCGAGTCTATCTCGATGCTCAATTGGTTGTGTCTCAGTTAAACAGAGTATACCGGGTTCATGATCCAACTTTACACCGACGATTCCTTAGGGTACGTCTCTTGGAACAAAACTTTGATTATATTACATATTTTCATGTTCCTAGGAGATTAAACCAAGTTACAGATACTCTAGCTAATCAAATTTTAGATTGGCATCTTGCGCACATATGAAAGAACATTGACATAAGCATGTAAATACATTTTTGCACATGTGATCCATAAGCCACAAAAGACCAAAAAACCATATATAATATCATAAAGCAACTAGAGTACATAGATGGATGCAAGCGCCTCAAAAATAGGACCAATAACGAGTCACAGGGCTTATGCCCTCAAAAAATATATACAAGTAGTGCTCGTGGCACGTAAAATGTATAAATAGGTTCAGGGCCTATGGGCCCTGTTATACTGGTCCACAGCATGGGCTAAACACCTAAACAATCGGACCCACGTTCGAGGTGCCCCCACTACATGAGGCTGCATGGATGGCGGTAGGTCCTCAATCTCTGCCATCGGGACTGTGTGAGTGAGTGTAGTAAAGTTCCGCTCAACTTGTCTAAGTACCCTCTCAGCCTCCCCGACTGGGAGGTCTCCTGCTACTGTTGGTCCCCCAGCAGCGGAAACTACAGCCCCTGGCCGAGGTCGACGCTTGTTCCTTGCATAATCGGCAGGTCGCACTAGTCCCACATCTACATGCAACAAACGTATATCCATCAAATACTCTGGCATATAAAAATATATATATATATATATATAACAAAGGTGGAGACTTACCCATCTCCCCTCGCTCCTCACCAGGAGGCATGGGTATCTCAGGATCTCTCGAAAAGTCTATCCCTGCATATGGGCAATCCTCGATCACAGGGATCTGCCATGACA
>SNQJ01S0044834.1:0-19902 GCA_010110895.2 Picea sitchensis
CTAATTTATGCCCCACACCCACCCTCATAAATGAGGGTGGGGGTGGGGGTGGGGGTGGGGCATAAATTAGAGAAAATGTATATGAGGGTGAGAGTGGGGGTGGGGCATAAATTAGAGAAAATGTATACATTTATGAGGGTGAGGGTGAGGGTGAGGGTGGTGGTGGGGCATAAATTAGAGAAAATGCAATATAATTAAAAATCGAATCATAATACATGAATATGAATATTATATATATATAAATATTTTTTATTTATATTATTATTTTTAAATTTTGTATATATGATTAAGTTATTCCTATAATAAAAAAAATGGATGATTAAATAAAACAATTATTTCTTAAAGTATCAATGTGTAAAATATAAAATATTTTTTGACAACAAGGTTTGAACCATAAAAAAGTGTTGTTTGATGTTTTAAAACGGCTTCTGAAGATTTTAGACCATTTTTTGGATCTAAATTCACAGATTTGGACAAGCTGTCAAAATGGCTCTTCAAGTTTATTCCTCCAATTTTTCCACCCATAAAATACTGAAATAGATGAAAAATAATATAACAATCCAATACATATCAAGTACAAACATGTTTTCTTCCTTCGATTCTTCGTGGTGGATGTTGGCTCATTAGTCTTCACTTTAGTTTTCTAGTCAAGACATTCTAGTCTATGTACAAGATCATTGAAGTGTCCTCTTTCCTTATAATTGATCTTTCCCTTACCCTTGAGCATGTGAGCTTGAAGTTTACCACCAAACTTCTCTTCATCAAGCAACCCATGTTGATCATTAATTAGTAAATAACAGAAAGCATCAAAAGTCTAGTCCTTACCATCTTCTTTGTCTGCCTGCCAATTTGTCTAGAACATGGAAGAGAACACCTCAAAGGTTTTTCTTAGATTCACCAGGACCATCTCGATGAGTTGTCCATCTTTCTTATGAAAATTGTTCCCACATTCACCCAATTTTAACTACAATTCTTTAACATGCGCCAAATAGTCCTCAATCCTTTTAAAGGAATGTAGATCAAGAGAGAACAACTCTTTCTCGAACTACATAACTTGACCCTCATCGACTTTGTCAAACAAAGAATTCAACTTCTTCCAGACTTCACGAGGGTAGTTGATCCCTCTTGTATGAAAGAAAATATCCTGAGAAATGTTCGTTGTAATGACCCCAACAGCCTCATCCTTCTTTCCATCGGTGACAAACTTCACCTGGTCATCCTTTGGAAATGGAATAGATGCCAAACTTCACCTAGTAAATTTTCATTTTTGCATCGGTTAGTCGACTTAACAAGTCGATCTAACCATCCATACATCCAATAAGTAGTCAATTACTTGGCTCATCGATCCATCGAACAACTATATTCAAATGCTAATCAATTGTCTAACTAGTTGTCTAGTCGACCACCTAACTAATTGTCTGGACAATTGGTAGTCGACTGACTGGCTGACTGTCTCCGGCACAAGTGGGATGAACCATCGGAACCTAAAGTTCCAACAAATCTCTCGATGCTAAGGAATTTTCTTATAACTCAACATGAAGTAACTTTTGTACTCATTTCACGATTCTCACATCATCAAATACTCAAGTACTTAAGTTAAATAATATTTTTATTTTGTTAAATAATATAATTATTTGGAGTTGTCTTTTTTTTTTTTAAAGGAATATAGTGATATAAATATGTATAAAATCACTTTTTTTTGTTATTTAAATTACATTTTTGAATGTAGAAATGGACTTAGGGTGCTAAAAAACATCAGGGACATTTTGATTATACAGAATTAAACACTCAAATATACAGATTCAACAATTTCTCATGGGAAATATCCTAGAAAAATATCTTAAAAAAGAAACAAAACTTAGAACTTTTAAACTACCACTTATTATTTTGTAATTTTTTGAGAAATATTATTTTTAAGGGCGTTGGCTAGCTATTCTTCGAAATGGCCTTTTTCACCGTAATCAGACAATATAAATTTTCAAGAATCACTATTTTTGTTGTTCAGAATTCATTTCTGAATGCAGAAATGGATTCAACATGCTGAAAAACTCCCAAAACATTTGGATTCTACAGAAATAATCACTTAAATCTACGAATCCAACAATTTCTCATCAGATTTCGGGTAAATATCCCCAGAAAAAATATTCATTTGGTAGAATCTTTAGTCTACTACTTTTTTAACCATTACAATGTAAACTTTAACACTTAAAATAAAAATATAATACTACTTTTCTCAACTATCCAAATTAAAATTTAACACTGAAAATTACATAACAGCAAAGCACTATATCTCTTAAGTGACAATGAAAGGAATTCGTTAATACTGGTGTAATTAATAATAATAATAATGTAACTACTTCAAAATTCAATTTTCATTGCAAATCCAAACACAATATGATGTAACATCTCATATGCCAAAATATTATGATGTGCATCCTATCATGCCAAAAATATGATGCTAATGCAATCAACATATGTGATGTATTTGAAAGTCTAATCATAATACATGAATATGAATATTATATATATATCCAAATATATTTTTTTTATATTATTATTTTTAAATTTTTTATATATGGTTAGGTTATTATTATAATAAGAAAAATGGATGAATAAATAAAACAACAATTTCCTAAAATATCAATGTGTAAAATATAAAATGTTTTTTGACAATAAGGTTTGAACCATAAAAAAATGTTGTTTGATGCCTTAAAATGGTTTCGAAAGATTTTAGACGATTTTTGGGATCTAAATTTACAAATTTGGACTAGCTGCCAAAATGACCCTACAAGCTTATTCCTCCAATTTTTCCACCCATAAAGTACTGAAATAGATGAAAAATAATATAATGATCCAATGCAAATCAAGTATAGACATGTTTTATTCCTTCAATTCTTCCTATTGGACGTTGGCTCATTAGTCTTCACTTTAGTTTTCTAGTCAAGACATTCTAGTCTATGTACAGGATCATCGAAGTGTCCTCTTTCCTTATAATTGATCTTTCCCTTACCCTTGAGCATGTGAGATTGAAGTTTACCACCAAACTTCCCTTCATCAAGCAACCTGTGTTGATCATTAATTAGTAAACCACAGAAGGCATCAAAAGTATAGTCCTTACCATCTTCTTTGTGTGCCTACCAATTTGTCTAGAACATGGAAGAGAACACGTCGAAAGTTTTTCTTAGATTCACGAGGACCTTCTCGATGAGTTTTTCATCTTTCTTATGACAATTCTTCCCACATTCACCCAATTTTAACAATTCTTTAACATGTGTCAAATAGTCCTCAATCCTTTTAAAGGAATGCAAATCAAGAGAGAACAACTCTTTCTTGAACTGCATAACTTGACTCTCATAAAATTGATCCCTCTTGTATGAAAGAAAATATCCCGAGAAATGTATGTTATAATGACCCCCACATCCTCATCCTTCTTTTCGTCGATGACAAACTTCACTTGGTCATCCTTTGGAAATGGAATAGATGTCAAACTTCACCTAGTAAATTTTCATTTTTGCATCGGTTAGTCGAATTAACAAGTCGATCTAACCATCCATACGTCCAATAAGTACTGAATTTCTCGACTCGTCGATCCATCGACCAACTATCTTCAACTGCTAATCAATTCTCTAACTGGTTGTCTAGTCAACCACCTGACTGATTGTCTGGACAGTTGGTAGTCGACTGACTGAACGACTGTATCCAATAGAAGTGGGATGAACCATTGGAACCTAAGGTTCCAACAAATCTCTCGATGCTTAAATCTTAAGTTACTTGATAGATTTATGTTGGTTTTATTTAATATTAATGCTTGGTATCATGTAACTCATATTCAATACCATAGATTAAAAAAACAACAACCAAAATTTGTATCAAACAAAATTGTCTCATATTCCTCTTCTTCCATTAGTAATTTATTCTATTTTGTTTTGTATTGTTATTTTCATATGTATAAATATTTGTGGATGATTCTTATTTGGTCCACATTATATTTATTATTACTATATTTTTAGTTTCATATATAACATATTATATTGGGTCTACATGTGCTAACATTAGTTTTACAAAGGCACAAATGGGACAAAGGTTACAATCTATTCAATACTAGGCTATAGAATGCACCTTAATTCTCTCAATGGACCAAGCACAAGATACCTAACATGAAATAAAAGAGCCTTCCTGAAATTTCCTTAAACTCTAGTGAAAGTCATATAAACATTTGCAACATATTTAAAAATAGCATTACATATAAATTTAAGGAGGAATCATAGTACTCTAAAGAATTAGAGGAAAAGAGAAAATTAAGACTTTATAAAGAGATCATTAACCCCAATCTAGAAGATCAAAAGTATCTTTGTATTTTAACTAGTGTAAAGAAGAAATTAACATTGTTGAAATACCAAAGAGTTTTGAGAAGCTCCATGGTGAAATAGGGTGTTGGAAAATTCTTAAAACACCATGAAACTAAGAAATGTGTCATTTTTGTGATACTAAAAAAGAGGTGGAAGATGAAAACCACTCTATTACAATGTCCTACATATATCCACCTTAAATTTTAGTTTCAAAATATTTTTAATTTAAAAATATGAAAATAAAAATTGAGAATTTAACTTTTTCACTCATAACTTATTAAAAAAATAAAAATAATTTAACTATTTTATATCAACACACATAAGGCTGCTATTTAGACATGTCACCAACAACCATACACGGGGAAATGACAACCATATGAATCATTTTCTTTATTTGAGAAAGACCGAGTTACGTAATTTCTTAGAATTATCATATTGACAATGGCTGGATATTGCTACGAAACACCAACCATGATGTGCACGTTTATTTCACCTAACTTGTACGTATTTAGGGTTTCACTATGATTAACATAAAACGTTCACGGTTTCATAAAACGTTCATGGTTTCACTAGGATTAGCATAAACGTTTTGTGTTTTGGATTTTTGTTTTTTACTAATTTTATTTGCGGTGAAGAATTTTATACGGTGAAGAATTTTATATGCCGTGAAGAATTGTTTCACTTTGATTTTTTTTTAATTAATTTTATTAGAAATTTGGTAGAGTTGTTAGTATGAGTGTGAGGGTGGGACAGAGTAGAGGGAAATGTATAATACATTTCTCTAATAACTTTTCTACTCCATTCTTATCCTCATATATGGGGAAGTTATTAGAAAAATGTATAATACATTTCTCTAATAACTCTCCCACCTTCACCCTCATATTATACATTTCTCTAATAACTCCTTCACCCCCACCCTTGTATATCTCATTCAATATGAGGGTGAGGGTGGGGGTGCGGGAGTTATTAGAGAAATGTAATTATACATTTCTCTAACAACTCCCCAATCCCCACCCCCATATTAAATGACAAATTTAAGTTGTTGAATGTGCAAAATTTGAGTATTCCAAACAAAAATTGGATACTAAATCTATCTATACATTAAGAAATATAATTTAAGTAAGAAAATATTATGATTTCCACTAATAAGCCAGTTTAGATGGTGATGAATGGAAAAGTGGGAAGACATTGACCCTACACTTTAATCCATCTCCTAAGCAGTACACACTTTTTAATCACATTCTCATTTGGTCTTTGAATCTTGTGACTACAGCTATACACTAAATTATGACGTTGAAACTTCCATCGGACATGATAACATCATCAACTCAATCATGTCCCGAGATGCTATTACTATCACATCCATATAATAAGTGGATGGTTGGATCAAAGCTTGGAACACAAGGGATCGACATGTATGGTGTTAGAGTAATTCAATGTATTCAGTTCTCAGGTAAGATCTTCACTAATCTGATGTTATATAATCATATGAAATTAGTATTTCTTTACTTTATGAAGTTTATATTTATAATTTAGGTGTATTTATATTCACTGTGTTGGTTTTATGTATTAAAGGATTAATGGTTAGTTAAACCACTAAATATGGTATCAACGCTTGTTAGATCCAATGGCATATGGTATCCCTCCACCTGCAGAGGAGACAAATGTTGACTTCCAAGGGAAGTTCAGTCACTCTTTTCCTCTTTGAATTATCATTGACTCTAGTTTGTGCATTATTTACAATGGATTCGGTTTTAAATTTAGTCCTTATTGAATCCTTGCAAGTAGACTCATCCAAGAACCCCATTGCCAACATATTTCAACCCTTCCCTCCATGAAACCCTAAAGCTCACTAGGGTTTATAACCACTCTATAAAGGTTGAATTTATATCGATGTGTTTCAGTGGATAGTAACATTGAAACTTGAAGAGTGTGCAGACATAAATGAAAATGATGGAACCAATGAGCTACATGTACAATATAATCTAAATCTGAAGCCCAGACGTGGGTTCAGTAAACATGGAATCCATGTAATATATGTACTACCATCATGGGAAATATTTTCTTTCCAAAAAATAAAATTAATAAAAATAATACAGTATCCCCTATTTGGAGCTTAACACCTATCTTTCTTATTTGGAGCTTAACACCTATCTTTCTTATTTTAACCAAATAATACATTATCCCCTATTTGGAGCTTAACACCTATCTTTCGACCACCTAACTGATTGTCTGGACAATTGGTAGTCGACTGACTGGCCGACTGTCTCCGACAGAAGTGGGATGAACCATCGGAACCTAAAGTTCCAACAAATCTCTCGATGCTAAGGAATTTTCTTATAACTCAACATGAAGTAACTTTTGTACTCATTTCACGATTCTCACATCATCAAATACTCAAGTACTTAAGTTAAATAATATTTTTATTTTTCTAAATAATATAATTATTTGGAGTTGTCTTTTTTTTTTTTAAAGGAATATAGTGATATAAATATGTATAAAATCACTTTTTTTTGTTATTTAAATTACATTTTTGAATGTAGAAATGGATTTAGGGTGCTAAAAAACATTGGACATTTTGATTATACAGAATTAAACACTCAAATATACAGATTCAACAATTTCTCACGGGAAATATCCTAGAAAAATATCTTAAAAAAGAAACAAAACTTAGAACTTTTAAACTACCACTTATTATTTTGTAATTTTTTGAGAAATATATATTTTTTAAGGGCGTTGGCTAGCTATTCTTCGAAATGGATTTTTTCACTGGAATCAGACAATATAAATTTTCAAGAATCACTATTTTTGTTGTTCAGAATTCATTTCTGAATGCAGAAATGGATTCAACATGCTCAAAAACTCCCAAAACATTTAGATTCTACAAAAATAATCACTTAAATCTACGAATCCAACAATTTCTCATCAGATTTCAGGTAAATATCCCCAGAAAATGAAAACCACTCTATTAAAATGTCCTACATATATCCACCTTAAATTTTAGTTTCAAAATATTTTTAATTTAAAAATATAAAAATTGAAAATTGAAAATTTTACTTTTTCAATCATAATTTATTAAAAAAATAAAAATAATTGAACTATTTTACCTTTTGAATTCATATTCTATCAAAATTAATGAAATCACAACTAAATTCAATGAATATAAAACAACAAGACAATTCCAAAAAATTCTCCATTTTTTCCTACAAGACAATTACTGAAAACCAAAAATTCTTGTGTACCAACAGCATGAGAACGTTGATGACGAGCCCGCCCTTATCACCACACATAAGGCTGCTATTTAGACATGTCACCAACGACCATACAAGGGGAAATGACAACCATATGAATCATTTTCTTTATTTGAGAAATACTGAGCTACGTAATTTCTTAGAATTATCATATTGACAATGGCTGGATATTGCTACGAAACACCAACCATGATGTGCACGTTTATTTCACCTAACTTGTACGTATTTAGGGTTTCACTATGATTAACCTAAAACGTTCATGGTTTCACTAGGATTAGCATAAACGTTTTGTGTTTTGGATTTTTGTTTTACACTAATTTTATTTGTGGTGAAGAATTTTATCTGTCGTTAAGAATTGTTTCACTTTGATTTTTTTTAATTAATTTTATTAGAAATTTGGTAGAGTTGTTAGTATGAGTGTGAGGGTGGGGGGAGCATACGAAAAAGTATAATACATTTTTCTAATAACTCCTCTATCTCCACTCTCACCCTCATATATGAGGGAGTTATTAGAGAAATGTATAATACATTTCTCTAATAACTCTCCCACCTTCACCCTCATATTATACATTTCTCTAATAACTCCTTCACCCCCACCCTCGTATATCTCATTCAATATGAGGGTGAGGGTGGGCGTGTTGTAGTTATTAAAGAAATGTATTATACATTTCTCTAATAACTCCCCAATCCCCACCCCTATATTAAATGACAAATTTGAGTTGTTGAATGTACAAAATTTGAGTATTCCAAACAAAAATTGGATACTAAATCTATCTATACATTAAGAAATATAATTTAAGTAAGAAAATATTATGATTTCCACTAATAAGCCAATTTAGATGGTGATGGATGGAAAAGTGGGAAGACATTGAGCCTACAGCTTAATCCATCTCCTAAGCAGTACACACTTTTTAATCACATTCTCATTTGCTCTTCGAATCTTGCGACTACAACTATCAGCTAAATTATGACGTTGAAACTGCCATCGGACATGATAACATCATCAACTCAATCGTGTCTCGAGGTGCTATTACTAGCGCATCCACATAATAAGTGGATGGTTGGATCAAAGCTTGGAACACAAGGGATCGACAATTATGGTGTTAGAGTAATTCAAGGTATTCAGTTCTCAAGTAAGATCTTCACTAATCTGATGTTATATAATCATATGAAATTAGTATTTATTTACTTTAGCAAGTTTATATTTATAATTTAGGTGTATTTATATTCACTGTGTTGGTTTTATGTATTAAGGATTTAATGGTTAGTTAAACCATTAAATATGGTATCAACGCTTGTTAGATCCAATGGCATGTAGCCAACCATAATTTTGTGACCATTTATATTTTTTGGTTGGTAGTGTTATAGCACAAATTGCCACACCTATGCATTTGTGACATGGCCCAACCCTTCCACTTGCTTACTAATCAAAATCTGAACTTCCCTCATCAATGTCACCTAAAAAACTTGACTTTTTCTTATATCTGTGGATTTGCTTTGTGCAACACGCGGACATTCGTGCCTTGCTAGCTTGCAGCCCGCGGATGCCCTAAAAAAATGGAAAAAATAAAATAATTCCACTTTTTCGGGCGGGGATTTTTGTTGGGCTCATTTCCCAACCTCCATAAGCCCATACCAAATAGAATTCAAACTCCTTAACCTCTCAAGGATGGTATAAATGCACCATTGAGGACATGAATGAGGGGGAAGAACCGTGATGCAAAATCATGCTGGAAAAAAATTTAGGAAGCTTCCCTAATCCCTTCATTCTCTGAGTAGCATCCCATATCTCAAAACTCCTTTTCCAGTGTTCTTCCCTTTCTCTATATAACTACAGGGTGTGTTCATATCACTGTTGAGTTATCCAAGGAAAATCCTTACCACTTGATTTGATGCTTGAAGGTCTTTGGAGGAACCCAAGGCAGTTGGCTCTGAACCAATACTGAAGGTTGAATTAGGTTGTAACTACATTTCTCACATTGTTTTCAATAGAAGAGTTATCTTTCCCTCCTATTGTGTGTTTATTGGTTCAGTATATGCTAATGTCTTTTATATATGGTTGAATATATTATGCACATAATATATGTTATTTGAATGTATAACTACCTTGTAGTAGTCTATTCTTGGTTTCCTATTGTCGGCTAGTTCCGACAGAGACCATGAGTGTTTCAAGAAGCGAGAGTGGGGATCGACATCAAACAAAGGATTCAAGGTGTGAGGCCTCTCTTTCTTCCTTTTTCTCTCTCCCTTTATAAAGCTAATTATTTCTTGTATGAATTGATATAGATGAGGGTAGTTTTTGTCTTATAAATTTGGTCTTGCTCTGTTGTGACTTGACTCAAGGTCACAAGGGAAAAATACCTTAATCATGTATCCATCCCTTTCTCCATTTTAAATATTTTGACCGCTTCTATTTTATTTTATTTTATTGTTGTTTTTCTATTGTAGTCCAAAGAAAATATTCATGTTGCATTCATTGTAGCGAATGTAATATTCGTAATCTTGAGGAAACCCATTAGGAATCTTGCGACACTCAATGATATTAACTTAACAGGGTGCAGTTTCGAATCCCTCTAATTGCAGAGGAGACGAATGTTGACTTCCAAGGGAAGGTCAGTTACTCTTTTCCTCTTTGAATTATCATTGACTCCATTTTGTGCATTATTTACAGTGGATTCGGTTTTAAATTTAGTCCTTATTGAATTCTTGCCTTCATCTTTGATCTCTTCGTTGCAAGTAGACTCATCCAAGAACCCCATTGCCAACATATTTCAACCCTTCCCTCCATGAAACCCTAAATCTCACTAGGGTTTATAACCACTCTATAAAGGTTGAATTTATTTCGATGTGCTTCAGTGGATAGTATCATTGAAACTTGGAGAGTGTGTAGACATAAATGAAAATGATGGAACCGATGAGCTACATGTACAATATAATCTAAATCTGAAGCCTGAACGTGGGTTTAGTAAACATGGAATCCATGTAATATATGTACTAACATCGTGGGAAATATTTTCTTTCCAAAAAATAAAATTAATAAAAATAAGACATTATCCCCTACTTGCATCTTAACACCTATCTTTCTTATTTTAACCACACAAACTCAAGTTTCACCACAAAGGTATGTGTTTCCCTATCAAATACGCAAGAGGGAATGAAGGTTCATCATTTCATAATAAGAATATTGGAACTCCCTTCTTGTTATGTATGCAAAATGTATGAGTACAAAGAGCGCAGGCCAAGTGTTTGAAAAAATAGGTGAGAGAGATTTGGTGTCATGGAACTCCATGCTTTCTAGTGATTCTCAAAATGGATATGACAACGAGGAATTTACGTGTTTCCATCAAATGCAGCTGGAGGAGGTGGTATTGCATCTCGTATCAATGGTTAGTGTTATTCAATCATGTCCATAGGTAGGAGCTTCGCAATGAGGTAAAGTGTGCATATGTTGAAATATGGTAACTACTCCAGTTAGCCATTTTGGAGCGTTAGCTATTTTTGGAGAGTTATAAGTTTAGAGATTTGAATAAGAGTTTGAGTTAGTTCTATCTAGTTGAAGAAAACTCTAGAAGAGTTGAGTTATCAATTTTCTATTATTTGTAAATTTTGTGTATTTAACGCTCTCTCGAGAAGAAATGAAAGAATTAAGAATTTTAGAGCTGCAGCACCTGTGTTCTAGTTTCTTTGTTATGTTTTTTTATGTGGGTTAGTGCATGAATTTGGTGGATGATAAATTGGAAATGTGGTGATAAAGAATGCACACCCACAAGAATGTGTGTGTGTGTTTCTAGGAATGTGCATGCATTCTTGATGTGACAGATTCAGAAATCTCTAATCAGCGAGCCATGTAGGCATGTTCCCAGAAATGTGTGTGTGTTCTTAAGAATGCACACGTGTTCCTAAGAAACATGTGTTCATGCATGCTTTCATGTTCCTAAAACAAAATTGAAATCAAAATAACGCTCGTGTGCTTTAGGAATGTGCATGCATTATTAACAAAAAGAATGCACACACATTTTTTTAACATGAAATATCTCTCTTTATCCTCCCCCCCCCCTTAGGGTCAGAGACACCCACCCCCACCCTCATTTATGAGCATGGGTATAAATTGAGAAATACATACATGCATACATTTTCTCTATATTCTCCCTCACCCTCACCCTCACAATCAAATGAGGGTGGAAGGAGAGAATCAGAGAAAAATGCATACATGTATACACTTTCCACCATACCCCAATCTAATCACCCTCATAAATGAGGGTGGGGGTGGTGTATACATTTCTAATTCTCTCTTGCCCCACCCCACCCTCACCCACCTCTGAGAGGGAGATATATTAGAGAAAATGTATAATATTGTATACATTTTCTAATTTATGCCCCACCATCCTCAGTGAGGCAAACAGAGAAAATGAGACAGATCTGGGTAGGGAGCACAAATTAGAGAAAATGTATACATGTGAGGGTGGGAATGCACAAACTAGATAAATACATGTGAGGGAGAGGGCTGAAATCAGGATAAAATGTATGCATTTTCCAATTTATGCCTCACCCCAACCACCACATTTCTCTAATTCCATGCCCCACCCCCACCCCACCCCCACCATTTTCTCTAATATTTATTGCCTCACCCCCACCCCCACCCCTCATAAATGAATTAGAGAAAATGACAGGGAATAAATTAGAGAAAAATGTATACATTTTCTCTAAATTATGCCCCACCCCCAACAAATTGTTCCCAAATGAATTAGAGAAAATGTATTAGTGGGAGATAAATTATGTTCTCTCACTGCCGTGATACACATTTATGAGGGGAGGGGTGGAGACACCAGAGAAAATGTATACATTTCCCCAATTTATGCCCCACCTTCACCCCTCATCTTTCCCCATGAGGGTGAGGGAGGGTGGGTATACCAGAAAAATGGCATGTTCCCACCTCCACCCTCATACAATGATGGGAGGGGTGGGGCATATACATTTTCCAATTTCATGCCCCACACCATTATCGAGGGTGGGGCATAAATTAGAGAAATGTATATGCTCCCACCCCCACCCCTCATTTATGGTTGTACAAATTAGAGAATATGTATGATGGTAAAGGCATAAATTATACATTTTCTCTAATTTATGTCGCACCCCCACCCTTACTTACCCTCATTTATGAGGGTGGGGTGGGGCATAAATTAGAGAGGGTCGTATATGAGGGTGGAGTATATACCCATAAGATTTCTAATTTATGCCTCACCTCACCCTCACCCCCCATTTATGTATACATTTTCTCAATATATGCCGCACTCCCCACCCTGATGAGAGGGTGGGTGCTTATTTATAAATTAGAGAAAATGTATAACCCCCACCCTCATTTAGCTATACATTTTCTCTAATTTATGCCCCCGTTTTCTCTAATTTATGCCCCACCATACATTTTCTCTAATTTATGCCCCACCCCACCCCCTCACTTCATTTAGGTATACATTTTCTCTCTAATTCTCTATGCCCCACCCCCACCCTCTACATTTTCTATTGTTCTCACCCCCACCCTCTACATTTTCTATTTGAGCCTCTACTTTCATATTTTCTCTAATTTATGCTATGAGGGTGGGGGTGGCGACAAATTAGAGAAAATGTATATGGTGAGGGGTGGGGTGGTGAGGGGTGAGGGTGAGGGTGGGGTGGGGCATAAATTAGAGAAAAAATGTATATGGTGAGGGTGGGGGTGGTGAGGGGTGAGGGTGAGGGTGGGGGGTGGGGCACAAATAGAGAATGTATACATTTTCTCTAATTCATGCCCCACCCCCACCCTCACTTCACCTCACTCCATATACATTTTCTGGTTCAGCCCACTCACTATATTTTCTCTATTTACTCTCTCACTCGTTGTCTCCCCCCCATTTGCTCACTCTCCCTCTCTCTCTGCCCCCTCTTCCCCTCGCTTCCTGTATCCTTTTCCCCACCTCTCTGTCTACACCATATTTCCTCCCTATCTCTCTCCCTCTCACTCTCTACCACACTCAATATATCTATTTTATCTCCACTTTCAGTGAATTACAAGAGGAAGCACCAATAGACAAAGAGAATCATAAGAGAGGAAATAAAGCATATATAGGAATCCCAACATTGATCTACATGACATCTTGTAGAGAAGTCAAGGGGAGAGATATCATTAGAGAAAGAGATTAGGAAAGAAAGATCAGAAGAATGAAGACAGGGAGAAACATATCGACAGGGGGAGTTCCCCTTTTTCCCATTATTTCAAAGGGGGAGAAAGAGAAAGATTAGAAGATAAATATCAGAAGCATGAAGATAGGGGGAGCATCCCCAGAGAGATATAACCTTTTCCATTTATGTCAAAGGGGGAGAGAAACATGAGCATAGAAACATCAGAAGTGATAGATGAGGAGCAATGGGCATAGGAGGAGTATGAGTGTTGGAGTATAAGTGTTTCCATCAATTCCAAAGGGGGATATTTTTGGTAAGTTGCTTTTCATTGAAGTCAACATAAGTGGTTGTCATTGATGTCAACATATGCGATGGGTTCATTTGAAGAAGTCTACAAGAACCCCCAGAGGTGTGGTCATAAATCTTGGATTTCACTGAAGAAAATGAGGTTAAAGAACATTACAAGTATATGTAAGACCCTCATAGATGGATATTCCTCATCGTGTCATTTCCATTGGTAGGTGGTTTTCCCTGTATTTCCTCATGGTACAGGAGATATACTCTCTTGAAGTTGGAAGCCCTGAAGAATGGTTAAGAAGACCCTAAATGGTTGCAACAAGAAGTTAAAAGTCATTAATTAAGGGTAAAATAGTTATAACAAGAATCTCTAAAGTTAAGGAAAAAAGTCTCTTGAAAAAGTATAAATTCACCTTAAGAAGTCTCTCATAAGCATATTTACACACAACTCTATTGAATATCTTCTAAGTGAGTAAGTCATATATTGACGAATCAAATATGGTGAATCCTAGGAAGCAAAAGAGTAAGGACTAAGAGAGTTTTGGGACTGTAGGGTTGCAAGGGTTTCCTATGAAACCCTAATTTGGTTGACCCCTGCGGCTCAGGCTACTAGTGTCCAATGAGGAACCCCCATGAGTTGTATGAAACTCATCCCCCAAGGCCTTGTGTGATGCATGGGTTGGTCCCGTGAGGCTAAGGAATATTTGAGGAAGAAATCTTGTACCAGTTCGATGATGCCTAGGAAGATATGGTATGAGATGTGATGCAGTCAGGTTCTACAGAATGTAAAGGTAAGTTATTCTATTTGTTTTGAGGCTTGCATCTTCGAAATTTTGGCACATGCTTGAGGCTTGTCCTAGTGATTTTTGGTAATGCCTTGAGGCACATCTTGGACACTTGGAATATGGTTTGTTGTGTGGTATATGCTTGAGGAATATCATGAGTGATATGGTACATGATTGAGGTACATCTCTTGGTACATGGTATATAGATGTTGGGACATGTTTGGGGCACATGGTTTGAGGTACATCTTGGCTACATGGTTGAGTGATGTTATGGTACCTTTGTATCTAGTTTGGTGTATCTCATGGTTGTTATAGGAACATATTTGTAATGTTGGTACATGGTTGAGGTATACACTTGGTATATGGTGGCATATGTATGAGGCACATTCTTTGGTACTTGGTTGAGGCACATAATTGATGATATGGTATAGTTTTAGTAAATAGTTGACGCTTTGGTACATGGTACATGGTTTTGGTATATGATTTAGTTATATGGTTGGATGCTCATCATTGATGTTATGGTACCTACACTTGGAATATCTTTTGGTACATGATTGATGCATGTTATGGTACATATATTTGTACATGGTTAATGCATGGTATGTACAGGTTTTGGTACATGCTTGATGCATGGTATGGTAAAAGTTTTGGTACATGCTTGATGGATATGGTACATGGTGTATGGCTATAGCATGTGCTTGTTATGGAATATATTTTTATTCGTGTCTTGGTGATGGTTTTGGTATCCAAGTGAGTGTATCTAGTTATAGTTGGTTGATGACGGTATGATAGTGACAATGATAGTGACAGTGACAGTGGGCGTGACAGTGGCAATGAGAGTGATAGTGACAGGTTGATGTATCAGTGACCATGGAAGTGATAGTGACAGTGATAATGGTAGTGACAGTATTAGTGGTAGTGAAAGGTTGAGTCTACAGTTATATTTTAGGGAAGAAGTACGAGGCGAGGAAAGGGGGTCATAGCCTTCTTCCAGTTGGTTCCAGAGAACAAAAGGAGTTGGAGCTTCCTTCAGGTTCGAACCTGTAAATCAATCGTTCATAGCCTCCTTCTGGTTGGAGCCATAAAACACGTGGAGTTGGAACTTCCTTTAGGTTGGAACCTATAAACTAGGGATTGGATCCTCTTTCCAATTGTAGACGGAAAATTTAGGGAGTTCTAGCTTCCTTCAGGTTGGATCCTATAAATAGGGGGTTGGAGACTCCTTCCAGTTGGTGCTGGAGAATTGTGAAGTTGGTTCTTTCTATGAATGTATTCTTGATATATATAATAAATCATTATGTGGTTTTCTCCCATTTGGGTTTCCACGTAAATTATGGCATACTATGTATTTGTGGTTGTTTATTATGCATTGATGAATGATATTGTTTATATGATACAATGATATACTCAATGCATAAGTGATAAACTATTGAATACTGTTGAAAAAGTTGAAGTTTATATATATTGTGATTGAAAGTGGTAAAAATTTATCATATTGATTCACATCCCCACCCCTCTCAGTATTCCAACAACATTCATTTAAATGATCAAAACCTAAATTGTTGACTTGAAGTTATTGCAAAAGAAAATTAATCCTACTTAATTCATCAACAACTTTATTAGTCTTACCACTTGTGTGTTTAATCACAAAAGAAAAATTCTGCAGAAATTCAACCCACTTGGCATGTATTTGATTCACCTTTGGTTGACTATTGATAAACTGTAATGTATGAATGTCAGTATTTAGGACAAATTCCTTGGGCTTGAGGTAATTCCTCCACTTCTTAAGTGCTTGGACAATTGCATAAATTTCCTTACCATAAGAGGAATATTTATGTTTTGCTTCATTTAATTTCTCACTAAAATATACAATTGGTCTTTTCTCCTGACTCAAGATAGCTCCTATTGTAGTTCCACTAGCATCAATCTCAATTTGAAATAATTTATCAAAGCTTGGCAAAGCCAATATAGGATTTCCAATCATCTTTTTCTTTAATAGTTCAAAATTTCTATCAGCTTCTTCTATCCACTTAAATGGTTATTTTATTTATTTGATAGTTTCCACAATAGGTGCACATATCTAAATGAATCCTAATTTTCACATGGTCATGTTTCTCGAATCACGCGGATACAGTTGTGCGCTAAATTATAACGTCGAAGATGACATGAATATTATGAGCAAAACAATCTCTGAGGATGCTATAAATATTCGGATTCATAATTGAGACAGATTCAGAATTGAGGCTTCTCACCTTTACTTGCATTCAGCTTTCACATTTCTCAGTGTCGTGAAATAATTGACGAACATTTTCAGTAGTCTATTCGATGGAGAGTGTGTTCTGCATGAAGGGTGGAAACGGGGATTCAAGCTATGTAAACAATTCATCTTTCCAGGTAATTCCATTTACCTGACTTCGCATATCTTATAGTTTCAAGTTGGATTATACTATCTCATTGCAATGATGCTTCTGCAGTTGAAGATAGTTCTGGCTATTAAGCCCCTTCTGGAGCATTCGATCTACAACAACGTGAGCTCTGTGATGGGGATGAAGGGGTTAGATAACGTGTTTCGTATTGCAGATTTGGGGTGTGCAACGGGGATGAATACTCTTCTCACAGCAGACACCATCGTCAAAGCCGTGAAATTAACTTTCATTCATCATTCCATGGATGTTTAATTTGCCATAATTCCAGGTTTACTTTTCCGATCTCCCGTCAAATGATTTCAATACATTGTTTCGAATGTTGCCTCCACTCGAAGGCGCAGATGGAAAAACAGCAGCAACGTGCGATGAAGATAACCCTCCGGCGACTAGATCATACTTCGCATCAGCAGTGTCAGGATCGCATTACGGACACCTTTTCCCACGTCAAACCCTCCATTTCTTCCACTCCTCTATCAGCCTGCATTGGCTGTCTCAAGTGAGTGACACGCTTACTGTGACCAAATCTAGCCATGTGATTAATATTGCATATTAATTGATTTCAATTTCAGGTTCCTGCTAGCGTCGAGGACAGAAATTCTGTTGCTTGGAACGGCGGGCATGTGTACATATCCAACGATGCAGTGGTCGATGCCTATCTCAACCAATTCATACAATACTTCGCATCATTTTTAGAAGGCCGAGCAGAGGAGATTGTTCACGGCGGATGCATGTTCATAGCGCTTTTGGCTCGTAATTCTGGCAAGATAAAACAACAAGGCGGGTTAGGAGCTTTCACTTGTCACTTGGAAGCAGCATTTGAGGAGCTAGTGAATGAGGTAAAATAGATAAGTTTAAATGTAATATCTCAGAATTACGGTTGAATATTACTCAATATTTGATCGATTTGGACTGGCAGGGTTTGATTGAGGCGGAGAAACTTGACTCCTTCAACATTCCTTTCTACGGTCCAAGTATGCAGGAGCTGCAGAGCATCGTGGAGGCGGAGAAGTCGTTCGAAATAGAGAGCATGAGGGTTTTGAGTGGGTTTCCTTTGCATCCATTGTTGGAGGTTAGAGAAGGAGAAGAGGAGATGTTTGGAAAAATCGTAGGTAACTTTTACAGAGCCGTGTTTGAGAATATTGTGGGAACTCACTTGGGGTCAGATGAGCAAATGGTGGATGAAATTTTCAAGAGGATTGCAAAGAGATCCGCTGCAAAATATGGGGAGTTCCTGCCGAATACGCTGGACGTGGTTGTTGCCTGTCTCGTTAGCAAAAGAGGTTGATTCACTCTTTAGTTTATTTCTATGCACGCTATATAATAATAGCCTAAAGAGTGAATAATATTTTCATTTCATGCTAAGGAATTTTCTTATAACTGAACACTAAGTAACGTTTGTACTCATTTCAGGCTCTTCACATCATGAAATACTCAAGTAATTAAGTTAAATTATATTTTTATTTTGCTAAATAATATAATTATTTGGAGTTGTTTAAATATTTTTTTTTTTAAGAAATCTAATGATATAAATCTGTATAAAATCATTTTTTTTTTGTTATTTAAATTACATTTTTCAATGTAAAAATGGATTTAGGGTGTTGAAAATTTTCAGGGACATTTTGATTATATAGAATTAAACACTCAAATATGCGGATTCAACAATATCTCACTGGATTTCAGGAAAATATCCTAGAAAAATATCTTAAAAAGGAAACAAAACTTAGAACATTTAAACTACCACTTATTATTTTGTAAATTTTTGAGAAATATATTTTTTAACGGCCTTGACTAGCTGTTCTACCAAATGGTTTTTTTCACCTGAATCTGGCAATATAAATTTTCAGGAATCACTAGTTTTTGTTGAAAAAATCTTCATTTCTTAGAATCTTTAGTCTACTATTCTTTTAACCATTACAATGTAAAATTTAACACTTGAAATAAAAATATAATACTACTTTTCTCAACTACCCAAATCAAAATTTAATACTGAAAATTATAACAGGAAAACGGATATCTCTTAAGTGACAATGAAAAACATTCGTTAATACTAGAATAATTAATAATAATAATAATGTAACTACTTCAAAATTCAATTTGCATTGCAAATCCAAACACAATATGATGTAGCATCTCATATGCCAAAATAATTATGATATGCATCCTGTCATGTCAAAAATATGATGCTAATGCAATCAACATATTTCATAGATTTGAAAGTAAAATCATAATACATGAATATTAAAATATGATGGTAATGCAATCAAATGAGGGTGAGGGTGAGGGTGAGGGTGAGGCATAAATTAGAGAAAATGTATACACCCACCCCCACCCTCACCCTCACAATCAAATGAGGGTGGGGGTGAGGCATAAATTAGAGAAAATGTATACATGTATATACATTTTCTCTAATTTATGCCNATCAACATATTTCATAGATTTGAAAGTAAAATCATAATACATGAATATTAAAATATGATGGTAATGCAATCAAATGAGGGTGAGGGTGAGGGTGAGGGTGAGGCATAAATTAGAGAAAATGTATACACCCACCCCCACCCTCATTTATGAGGGTGGGTGGGGCATAAATTAGAGAAAATGTATATACATGTATACATTTTCTCTAATTTATGCCCCACCC
>SNQJ01S0044834.1:32164-49601 GCA_010110895.2 Picea sitchensis
TTAGCTATTTTTGGAGAGTTATAAGTTTAGAGATTTGAATAAGAGTTTGAGTTAGTTCTATCTAGTTGAAGAAAACTCTAGAAGAGTTGAGTTATCAATTTTCTATTATTTGTAAATTTTTTGTATTTAACGCTCTCTCGAGAAGAAATGAAAGAATTAAGAATTTTAGAGCCGCAGCTCATGTGTTCTAGTTTCTTTGTTATGTTTTTTTTATGTGGGTTAGTGCATGAATTTGGTGGATGATAAATTGGAAATGTGGTGATCAAGAATGCACACCCACAAGAACGTGTGTGTGTGTTTCTAGGAATGTGCATGCATTCTTGATGTGACAGATTCGGAAATCTCTAATCAGCGAGCCATGTAGGCATGTTCCCAGAAATGTGTGTGTTCTTAAGAATGCACACGTGTTCCTAAGAAACATGTGTTCATGCATGCTTTCATGTTCCTAAAACAAAATTGAAATCAAAGTAACACTCATGTGCTTTAGGAATGTGCATGCATTATTAACAAAAAGAATGCACACACATTTTTTTAACATGAAATATTTCTCTTTATCCCCCCCCTCTCTCTCCCCCCCACTAACCCCCCTCTCCCTCTCCCTCCCTCCATATATATTCCTCTCTCTCTCCTATTAGTCTCTCCCTCTCTCTCACTCGGTGTCTCCCCCCTTTCTCTCCCTCTCTCTCACTCATTGTCTCCCCCCCTTTCTCTCCCTCTCCCTCTCTCTCTGCCCCCTCTTCCCCTCGCTTCTTTTCTCCTTTTCCCCACCTCTCTGTCTACACCATAGTTCCTCCCTCTCTCTCTCCCTCTCACTCTCTACCACACTCAATATATCTATCTTATCTCCACTTTCAGTGAATTACAAGAGGAAGCACCAATAGACAAAGAGAGGAAATAAGAGAGGAAATAAAGCATATATAGGAAGCCCAACATTGATCTACATGACATCTTGTAGAGAATTCAAGGGGAGAGATATCATTAGAGAAAGAGATTAGGAAAGAAAGATCAGAAGAATGAAGACAGAGGGAAACATATCGACAGGGGGAGTTCCCCTTTTTCCCATTATTTCAAAGGGGGAGAAAGAGAAAGATTAAAAGATTAATATCAGAAGCATGAAGATAGGGGGAGCATCCCTAGAGAGATATAACCTTTTCCATTTATGTCAAAGGGGGAGAGAAACATGAGCATAGAAACATCAGAAGTGATAAATGAGGAGCAATGGGCATAGGAGGAGTATGAGTGTTGGAGTATAAGTGTTTCCATCAATTCCAAAGGGGGATATTTTTGGTAAGTTGGTTTTCATTGAAGTCAACATAAGTGGTTGTCATTGATGTCAACATATGTGATGGGTTCATTTGAAGAAGTCTACAAGAACCCCCAGAGGTGTGGTCATAAAGATTGGATTTCACTGAAGAAAATGAGGTTAAAGAACATTACAAGTATGTGTAAGACCCTCATAGATGGATATTCCTCATCGTGTCATTTCCATTGGTAGGTGGTTTTCCCTGTATTTCCTCATGGTACATGAGATATACTCTCTTGAAGTTGGAATCCCTGAAGAATGGTTAAGAAGACCCTAAATGGTTGAAACAAGAAGTTAAAAGTCATTAATTAAGGGTAAAATAGTTATAACAAGAATCTCTAAAGTTAAGGAAAAAAGTCTCTTGAAAAAGTATAAATTCACCTTAAGAAGTCTCTCATAAGCATATTTACACACAAATCTATTGAATATATTCTAAGTGAGTAAGTCATATATTGACGAATCAAAGATGGTGAATCCTAGGAAGTAAAAGAGTAAGGACTAAGAAAGTTTCGGGACTGTAGGGTTGCAAGGGTTTTCTATGAAACCCTAATTTGGTTGACCCCTGCCGCTCAGGCTACTAGTGTCCAATGAGGGACCCCCATGATTTGTATGAAACTCATCCCCCAAGGCCCTATGTGATGCATGGGTTGGTCCCGTGAGGCTAAGGAAGATTTGACGAAGAAATCTTGTACCAGGTTGATGATGCCTAGGAAGATATGGTATGAGATGTGATGCAGTCAGGTTCTACAGAATGTAAAGGTAAGTTATTCTATTTGTTTTGAGGCTTGCATATTTGAAAGTTTGGGACATCCTTGAGGCCTGTCCTAGTGATTTTTTGTAATTCCTTGAGGCACATCTTGGACACTTGGAATATGGTTTGTTGTGTGGTATATGCTTGAGGAATATCATGAGTGATATGGTACATGATTGAGGTACATCTCTTGGTACATGGTATATAGATGTTGGGACATGTTTGGGGCACATGGTTTGAGGTACATCTTGGCTACATGGTTGAGTGATGTTATGGTACCTTTGTATCTAGTTTGGTGTATCTCATGGTTGTTATAGGAACATATTTGTAATGTTGGTACATGGTTGAGGTATACACTTGGTATATGGTGGCATATGTATGAGGCACATTCTTTGGTACTTGGTTGAGGCACATAATTGATGATATGGTATAGTTTTAGTAAATAGTTGACGCTTTGGTACATGGTACATGGTTTTGGTATATGATTTAGTTATATGGTTGGATGCTCATCATTGATGTTATGGTACCTACACTTGGAATATCTTTTGGTACATGATTGATGCATGTTATGGTACATATATTTGTACATGGTTAATGCATGGTATGTACAGGTTTTGGTACATGCTTGATGCATGGTATGGTAAAAGTTTTGGTACATGCTTGATGGATATGGTACATGGTGTATGGCTATAGCATGTGCTTGTTATGGAATATATTTTTATTCGTGTCTTGGTGATGGTTTTGGTATCCAAGTGAGTGTATCTAGTTATAGTTGGTTGATGACGGTATGATAGTGACAATGATAGTGACAGTGACAGTGGGCGTGACAGTGGCAATGAGAGTGATAGTGACAGGTTGATGTATCAGTGACCATGGAAGTGATAGTGACAGTGATAATGGTAGTGACAGTATTAGTGGTAGTGAAAGGTTGAGTCTACAGTTATATTTTAGGGAAGAAGTACGAGGCGAGGAAAGGGGGTCATAGCCTTCTTCCAGTTGGTTCCAGAGAACAAAAGGAGTTGGAGCTTCCTTCAGGTTCGAACCTGTAAATCAATCGTTCATAGCCTCCTTCTGGTTGGAGCCATAAAACACGTGGAGTTGGAACTTCCTTTAGGTTGGAACCTATAAACTAGGGATTGGATCCTCTTTCCAATTGTAGACGGAAAATTTAGGGAGTTCTAGCTTCCTTCAGGTTGGATCCTATAAATAGGGGGTTGGAGACTCCTTCCAGTTGGTGCTGGAGAATTGTGAAGTTGGTTCTTTCTATGAATGTATTCTTGATATATATAATAAATCATTATGTGGTTTTCTCCCATTTGGGTTTCCACGTAAATTATGGCATACTATGTATTTGTGGTTGTTTATTATGCATTGATGAATGATATTGTTTATATGATACAATGATATACTCAATGCATAAGTGATAAACTATTGAATACTGTTGAAAAAGTTGAAGTTTATATATATTGTGATTGAAAGTGGTAAAAATTTATCATATTGATTCACATCCCCACCCCTCTCAGTATTCCAACAACATTCATTTAAATGATCAAAACCTAAATTGTTGACTTGAAGTTATTGCAAAAGAAAATTAATCCTACTTAATTCATCAACAACTTTATTAGTCTTACCACTTGTGTGTTTAATCACAAAAGAAAAATTCTGCAGAAATTCAACCCACTTGGCATGTATTTGATTCACCTTTGGTTGACTANGAAGTTATTGCAAAAGAAAATTAATCCTACTTAATTCATCAACAACTTTATTAGTCTTACCACTTGTGTGTTTAATCACAAAAGAAAAATTCTGCAGAAATTCAACCCACTTGGCATGTATTTGATTCACCTTTGGTTGACTAATGATAAACTGTAATGTATGAATGTCAGTATATAGGACAAATTCCTTGGGCTTGAGGTAATTCTTCCACTTCTTAAGTGCTTGGACAATTGCATAAATTTCCTTACCATAAGAGGAATATTTATGTTTTGCTTCATTTAATTTCTCACTAAAATATACAATTGGTATTTTCTCCTGACTCAAGATAGCTCCTATTGTAGTCCCACTAGCATCAATCTCAACTTGAAATAATTTATCAAAGCTTGGCAAAGCCAATATAGGATTTCCAATCATCTTTTTCTTTAATAGTTCAAAATTTCTATCAGCTTCTTCTATGCACTTAAATGGTTATTTTATTTATTTGATAGTTTCCAAAATAGGTGCACATATCTAACTGAAACCTCTAATGAAATTTCTATAAAAACTTGCGAGTCCATGGAAACTTCTTACCTCAAATGTATTTCTTTGGGCTTGGCCAATTCACAATTGCTTGAACCTTTTATGTGTCCATCTTCAAACATTCTTCAAATACTACAAACCCCAAATATATCAACTCCTTTTTCATAAAGCTACATTTCTTCAAAATTATCAACAATATTTCCTCTTGCAGGGTGATCAAAACCATCTTAAGATGTATTAAATGTCCCTCCTTTGTCTGGTTGTAAATCAGAATGTCTTCTAGATATTCTATCCCAAAATTTCCAATAAATTCTTTTAATACCTCCTTCAACAATCTCATAAATGTACTAGGACCATTTTTTAGCCCAAAAGGCATCACCAACCATTCATACAGTCCATTGTTAGTCTTAAAAGTTGTTTTCCATGCATCCCATTCTCTTATCCTAATTTGATGGTACCCACTTTTTAAATCATTTTTTGAAAAATAATTTTCCCCACTTAAGCAATCCATCAAATTATCTATTTTGGGTAATGGAAATTTTTAACTTATGGTAATTTTGTTAATTTCCCTGGAATCAGTACAGATGCACCATCCACCATCCTTCTCTGGACTGAGCACTATTGGTAAAACACATGGAATCAAACTTTCTTTCACCAAACCTATGTCTAACAACTTCTATATCTTATTCTTTATCTCTTCCTTCTTTTGAGGGGTCCGCATGTATGTTTCTTTGTTAGGAAGACTTTCTCCAGGCATCAAATCAATATGGTGACTAATATTTGTCATAGGAGGTAGAGCATAAGTTAATTCATCTACTATGATATCAACAAATTCATTAACAATACCTTTAACTTCAATAGTAAAATCATCCATATTTGTAGCAGTGAATATTACCTTTGGCTTACCAACAAGAGAAAAATGTACCTCCTCTTTATTCTTGACTTCTTGTAGTAGCTCTTTTCCACTCATCAGCAAAATACTCAGTCCAGGTTCTTCTTTGAATGATTCATCCTTCAAGGGAAACAACACATGCTTATGTCCATATTTATGTAGGGAATAAGTGTTTCTCCTTCCATCATGGATAACCTTCATGTCATTCTACCATGGCATTCCTAATAGAATATGGTAGACATCCATGGGAATTATATCACATAACACCTCATCTTTGTAAGTACCAATTTGAAATTCCACCTTACACTGCTCATTCACCAAGACTTGATGTCCCTTTTGTAACAAGGAAACTCTATAGGGAGTGGAATGTTCCATCCTCTTCAATCCCATCTTCTCTACCATATCTATGGAAACCAAATTATCTATACTTCCACTATCAATGACAACTTTGCAACACTTCCCCTTTGACTTACATACAGTTCTAAACATACTTTTTCTTTGTGTTGGTTCACTTGTCTTTTTCTCTAACATTACCAAGATTCTCTTAAGCATTAGAGATTCCCCTACCTTAGTATTTTCTTCCTTTTCCATTGTATTAATTATTTCTTCACTGGCCTCTGCAACATTTTCACTTCTCGTATTTGTTGATTTATTTTCAGGAGAGTCCCACGACATGTGTCCTGTTTTTCCACAAGTGTAGCATCTAATTTCTCTTCCTCCCCTACCTCTTCCTCTAGATCCAAATATCCTACTTATGAATTATCCTCCTCTTGATGGTTGACTACTTGAGCTTGAGCTTGAACTACCTCCTTCATATTTTGAAGTTTGGGATATTCTCAGTGTCTCACTTGTCCTTTTCCTATTATTGGACCTATTCCTCTAATTTTTTGGCTATGTTTTCTACCTATCCTCTCCTCTACTTTAAAAGTTTCCCAACAAGCATATTCTATAGTCCTCAGGGTCAGGAGATTGATTTCATCCTAGATATCATACATTAAGCGATTGATGTACCTTACAAATTTCTCAGCATCATTCTCCACATGCCCTACCCAGATGTTTAACTTGTAGAATTCTTTTGTATGCTCTTTTACTGACATAACTTCTTTCCTTAGGTTCTACAATTTTCTAAACATGTTCAATTGATAATCTTTAAGAATAAACTTAGCTTTAAATTTATCCACCATCCTATCCCAATTCCTTATTTTTTCTTTTCCTTTCTTTCTTCTGTCAACCTGCAACTCATCCCACCATAAGGCTACATGTCCTTTCATCCTAGTCATAGCATGATTAACCTTCTTTTCTTCATCTATGTCCTCATAATTGAAGTATTTTTCCATTCCATTGATCCAATCAAGAAATTCCTCGACATTCAGGTTCCCCTCATACATTAGACCTCAATTTTTTGGTCTGGATCCAACTTTTGTAACCATCCTCAACAAAATTATCCAGTTGTTTCTCCTCCTGGTGCTTCCACTTCTTCTTCAGAGCTAGTGTCTTCATCTTCACTGAAATCCCCTATGTCAAGTTCTCGGCTCTGAGCTTCTTCCTGACTTCCATTCCATCCTGGACTCTCCTCAATTCATTTTGCAACTCTATAATTGCCACATTTGTTGAACTACCTCTTCTGGGTGGCATGGATATTGAATAAAACTTATTCTATAACTATGATACCACAAATGAAAACCTTACGAATACAGTATCCACATAACATATTTCTCGGCATTAATCTTTCTTGGCTAATTTTCCCTTCGCAACCTTGGATCGAAACTCTATGTACAATTCCTTGCAATGTGGTGTTGTTCGTAGCCTAATTCTATGAAAATTCACATGTTCAGTTGGCTCTAAGCCACTTTCCTTCCACGTGACTGAGCTCTAAAACCACCGGATTATTTCCTTTGAAAATATCATGGGGTCCAAGTTTACTAACCCCGATTAGTTTTGAATGAAAATGCTTCAACATCCATTGATATGTTCCTTAACTGGATGATCTATTTGTTTCCACATGGCCGGGGTGGTATATTAGAGTGAAGGAAGCTTAAAATCTCCAACAGGCTACTCTAATGGCTTTTAATCAGGGTTGTTGGTTTACTGTTCGACATACGGTCAAATGAGGATCTCAGACTATTGCAAGGGGTCTCTGCAACCATGGATCACTTCCAGATGGATGATGAAGATCTTATCTCAAACCTTTCCCAACTTTAAAAATCAATTGTTGGTCATCACAAATTGGATGATCAAGATCTCATTTCGTACTAACATATTCAGAGTGAAATTGGAAGTGCAACTCTGAATGCTCTGAAATTTCTCTCCATTAGACGACTATAATTTCCTCAAGATATACCTCCGGTGGACAGTTTTGAATAGCTATTGGAAAACTGTCATCGGAGTCGAATCTAGAATGAGACTTCGAAATGTTGGATCCGATGGATGACTCAAATATTTCCTTAAGTATATTTCGATGGATGAATCTGATTTGTCATCGAAGTATTGTGGCAAGATTCAAACACTGACTAATCAATGGTAGATATTCAATGGAAATTCGGTTCGATGGACGACTAAATTTCACTCTCGGGATGGTTTCCTCAGAATAGAATTTAGACAATATACAAAGGAACTCTAAGTAACGTTCATCTAACTTTTTTCGAGTCTGATGGAAGAATAATTTTGGCCATCAATCTGGTGGAGTGTTTCCTCCCAGATTTAATCACAACCGTCGATTCTCAACTCTGCAAAAACATAGATTTTACACAATATGTACTCGATCTCTCGTTCTATCCCTGCAATAATGATCACCTGCTCTCTGTTCATAAAATATAAACATAGAATTCAAATATCACACACATGGAGAACATAAATTCATGAACATGTATTTATTTCAATGATCAAAGGAATGAAATATAACAATGGTGTTATGTTCCTTCGGGGTCTTTCAGACCTATGCAAACCACACAATCTCACCACTTTGTACACTTTCTAACCTCTACCATCAAAATAATAATTAATAATAACTTAGAGCTCTCGGTTAGCTCTCAAAACTAACAAATCCGAAGCTATCTCAAGAAGCTCTAAATCTAGAAATTACCCCTACATATCAGCAAAAAAATCAATAACAATTAAAAATTGTTCGATAGAAGATATCTATCAAGATATCTTCTAGAAATGTCTAACTATTACACAAACTAGAGAAATTAGAGAACCAACTCACTTGCTAAATGTTTTATGACCACTTGAGTCAATCTCAAAATTTCACTTGGCAAATGCTCCCACATCATACTCTATGGAGGGAGGAGGTTTTTCTAATTGTGATACTATGATGACATGAGAAGATTTCTCAAGTCAATTGTTCTATGCTCCAACAACTCTCAGGAAAAATGGTCAAATTTAAACTCGTCGTGGAATGGTCAGTTAATCATGATACATTATCTTTTCATGAAGGTGTTACTATCAATGGATCTGAGGAATGCGACACGACACCTATGGATATAAATTTTGTTGCTTGGAACAACGGGTATGTGTACATATCCAACGATGCATTGGTCGATGCCTATCTCAACCAATTCAGACAAGACTTCGTATTATTTTTAGAAAGCCGAGCAGAGGAGATTGTTCCCGGAGGATGCATGTTCATAGCGCTTTTGGCTCATAATTCTGGCGAGATAAAACAACAAGGTGGGTTAGGAGCTTGCACTCGTCACTTGGAAGTAGCATTTGAGGAGCTAGTGAATGAGGTAAAATAAATAATTTTAAATGTAATATCTCAGAATTACGTTTGAATATTACTCAATATTTGATCGATTTGGACTGGCAGGGTTTGATTGAGGTAGAGAAACTTGACTCCTTCAACATTCCTTTCTAAGGTCCAAGTATGTAGGAGCTGTAGAGCATCATGGAGGCGGAGAAGTCATTCGAAATAGATAGCATGAGGGTTCTGAGTGGGTTTCCTTTGCATCCCTTATTGGAGGTTAGAGAATGAGAAGAGGAGATGTTTGGGAAAATCGTAGGATTGCAAAGAAAGCCACTGCAATCCTCTTGAAATTTTCAAGAGGATTGCAAAGAAAGCCACTGCAAAATATGGGGAATTCCTGCCGAATACGCTGGACGTGGTTGTTGTCTGTCTCGTTAGCAAAAGAGGTTGATTCACTCTTTAGGTTATTTCTATGCACGCTATATAATAATAACCAAAAGAGTGAATAAGATTTTCATTTCATGCTAAGGAATTTTCTTATAACTGAACACTAAGTAACGTTTGTATTCATTTCAGGGTTTTCACATCATGAAATACTCAAGTAATTAAGTTAAGTAATATTTTTATTTTACTAAATAATATAATTATTTGGAGTTGTTTAAATATTTTTTTTTTTTAAGAAATCTAATGATATAAATCTGTATAAAATCACTTTTTTTTTTGTTATTTAAATTACATTTTTCAATATAAAAATGGATTTAGAGTGCTGAAAAATCTCAGGAATATTTTGATTATACAGAATTAAACACTCAAATATGCACTCAAATATGTAGATTCAACAATTTCTCACTGGATTTCAGGAAAATATCCTAGAAAAATATCTTTAAAAGGAAACAAAACTTAGAACATTTAAACTACCACTTATTATTTTGTAAATTTTTGAGATGTATTTTTTAACCGTCTTGACTAGCTGTTCTACCAAATGGTTTTTTTCACCTAAATCTGGCAATATAAATTTTCAAGAATCACTATTTTTTGTTCAAAAAAATCTTCATTTATTAGAACCTTTAGTTTACTGTTCTTTTAACCATTACAATGTAAAATTTAACCCTTAAAATAAAAATATAATACTACTTTTCTCAACTACCCAAATCAAAATTTAATAATGAAAATTATAACAACAAAACAGATATCTCTTAAATAACAATGAAAAACATTCATTAATACTAGAATAATTAATAATAATAATATAACTACTTCAAAATTCAATTTGCATTCCAAATCCAAACACAATATGATGTAGCATCTCATATGCCAAAATAATTATGATACGCATCCTATCATGTCAAAAATATGATGCTAATGCAATCAACATATTTCATAGATTTGAAAGTAAAATCATAATACATGAATATTAAAATATGATGGAAATCAACATATGCCATATATTTGAAAATCGAATCATAATACATGAATATGAATATGAATCAACATATGCCATATACTTGAAAATCGAATCATAATACATGAATATGAATATGAATATGAATATTATATATATATATAAATATTTTTTATTTATATTATTATTTTTAAATTTTGTATATATGATTAAGTTATTACTATAATAAGAAAAATGGATGAATAAATAAAACAATTATTTTTTAAAGTATTAATGTGTAAAATATAAAATGTTTTTTGACAAAAAGGTTTGAACCATAAAAAAATGTTGTTTGATGTTTTAAAATGGCTTCTGAAGATTTTAGACTATTTTTTGGATCTAAATTTATAGATTTGAATAAGCTGTCAAAATGGCTCTTCAAGTTTATTCCTCCAATTTTTCCACCCATAAAATACTGAAATAGATGAAAAATGTTATAATAATTCAATACAGATCAAGTACAAACATGTTTTCTTCCTTCGATTCTTCATGGTGGATGTTGGCTCATTAGTCTTCACTTTAGTTTTCTAGTCAAGACATTCTAGTCTATGTACAAGATCATCGAAGTGTCCTCTTTCCTTATAATTGATCTTCCCCTTACCCTTGAGCATGTGGGCTTGAATTTTACCACCAAACTTCTCTTCATCAAGCAACCCGTGTTGATCATTAATTAGTAAACCACAGAAAGCATCAAAAGTCTAGTCCTTACCATCTTCTTTGTCTGCCTGCCAATTTGTCTAGAACGTGGAAGAGAACACCTAGAAGTTTTTTCTTAGATTCACCAGGACCATCTCGATGAGTTTTCCATCTTTCTTATGAAAATTCTTCCCACGCTCACCCAATTTTAACTACAATTCTTTAACATGTGCCAAATATTCCTCAAACCTTTTAAAGGAATGCAGATCAAGATAGAACAACTCTTTCTCGAACTACATAACTTGACCCTCATCGACTTTGTCAAACAAAGACTTCAACTTCTTCCAGACTTCATGAGGGCAGTTGATCCATCTTGTATGAAAGAAAATATACTGAGAAATGTTGGTTGTAATGACCCCAACAGCCTCATCCTTCTTTCCATCAGTGACAAACTTCACTTGGTCATCCTTTGTAAATAGAATAGATGCCAAACTTCACCTAGTAAATTTGCATTTTTGCATCGGTTAGTTGACTTAACAAGTCGATCTAACCATCCATACATCCAATAAGTAGTCAATTACTTGGCTCATCGATCCATCGAACAACTATCTTCAAATGCTAATCAATTGTCTAACTGGTTGTCTAGTCGACCACCTAACCGATTGTTTGGACAATTGGTAGTCGACTGACTGACCGACTGTCTCCGACAAAAGTGGGATGAACCATCGAAACCTAAAGTTCTAACAAATCTCTCGATGCTAAGGAATTTTCTTATAACTCAACATGAAGTAACTTTTGTACTCATTTCATGATTCTCACATCATCAAATACTCAAGTACTTAAGTTAAATAATATTTTTATTTTTCTAAATATTATAATTATTTGGAGTTGTTGTTTTTTTTTTTAAAGGAATATAGTGATATAAATATGTATAAAATCACTTTTTTTTATTATTTAAATTACATTTTTGAATGTAGAAATGGATTTAGGGTGCTAAAAAACATCAGGGACATTTTGATTATACAAAATTAAACACTCAAATATACAAATTCAACAATTTCTCACGGGAAATATCCTAGAAAAATATCTTAAAAAAGAAACAAAACTTAGAACTTTTAAACTACCACTTATTATTTTGTAATTTTTTGAGAAATATATTTTTTAAGGGCATTGGCTAGCTATTCTTCGAAATGGCTTTTTTCACTGTAATCAGACAATATAAATTTTCAAGAATCACTATTTTTTTTTGTTCAGAATTCATTTCTGAATGCAGAAATGGATTCAGCATGCTGAAAAACTCCCAAAACATTTGGATTCTACAGAAATAATCACTTAAATCTACGAATCCAACAATTTCTCACCAGATTTCGGGTAAATATCCCCAAAAAAAATCTTCATTTTATAGAATCTTTAGCCTACTACTTTTTTAACCATTACAATGTAAAATTTAACACTTAAAATAAAAATATAATACTACTTTTCTCAACTACCCAAATTAAAATTAAACATTAAAAATTACATAACAACAAAGCACGATATCTAACAATGATTACATAACAACAAAGCACAATATCTCTTAAGTGACAATGAAAGGAATTCGTTAATGCTGGTGTAATTAATAATAATAATAATATAACTACTTCAAAATTCAATTTGCATTGCAAATCTAAACACAATATGATGTAACATCTCATATGCCCAAAATATTATGATGTGCATCCTATCATGCCAAAAATATGATGCTATGCCAAAAATATGATACAATGCAATCAACATATGAGATATATTTGAAAGTCTAATCATTATATATATATATATATATATATATATATATATATATATATATATATATATATATATATATATATATATATATATATATATATATATATATATATATATATATTATTATTATTACATATATTTTTAATTTTTTATATATGGTTAAGTTATTATTATAATAAGAAAAATGGATGAATAAATAAAACAACTATTTCTTAAAATATTAATGTGTGAAATATAAAATGTTTTTTAACAATAAGGTTTGAACCATTAAAAAGTGTTCTTTGATGCCTTAAAATGGTTTTGGAAGATTTTAGATGATTTTTGGGATCTAAATTTACAAATTTGGACTAGCTGCCAAAATGACCCTGCAAGCTTATTCCTCCAATTTTTCCAACCATAAAGTACTGAAATAGAAGAAAAATAATATAATGATCCAATACAGATCAAGTATAGACATGTTTTCTTCCTTCAATTCTTCCTAGTGGACGTCAGCTCATTAGTCTTCACTTTAGTTTTCTAGTCAAGACATTCTAGTCTATGTACAGGATCATCGAAGTGTCCTCTTTCCTTATAATTGATCTTTCCCTTACCCTTGAGCATGTGATATTGAATTTTACCACCAAACTTCCCTTCATCAAGCAACCCGTGTTGATCATTAATTAGTAAACCACAGAAGGCGTCAAAAGTATAGTCCTTACCATCTTCTTTGTGTGCCTGCCAATTTGTCTAGAACATGGAAGAGAACACATCGAAAGTTTTTCTTAGATTCACGAGGACCATCTCGATGAGTTTTTCATCTTTCTTATGAAAAATCTTCCCACATTCACCCAACTTTAACTACAATTCTTTAGCATGTGCCAAATAGTCATCAATCCTTTTAAAGGAATTAAAATCAAGAGAGAACAACTCTTTCTTGAACTGCATAACTCTTTCTTGAAGAGAACTGTATAAACGTTTTGTGTTTTGGATTTTTGTTTTTAACTAATTTTATTCGCGGTGAAGAATTTTATATGCCGTGAAGAATTGTTTCACTTCGATTTTTTTTTAATTAATTTTATTAGAAATTTGGTAGAGTTGTTAGTATGAGTGTGAGGGTGGGATGGAGTAGAGGGAAATATATAATACATTTCTCTAATAACTCCTCTACCCCCACTCTCACCCTCATATATGGGGGAGTTATTAGAGATATTTATAATACATTTCTCTAATAACTCTCCCACCTTCACCCTCATATTATACATTTCTCTAATAACTCCTTCACCGCCACCCTCGTATATCTCATTCAATATGAGGGTGAGGGTGGGGGCGCGGGAGTTATTAGAGAAATGTATTATACATTTCTCTAATAACTCCCAGATCCCCACCCCCATATTAAATGACAAATTTGAGTTGTTGAATGTGCAAAATTTGAGTATTCCAAACAAAAATTGGATACTAAATCTATCTATACATTAAGAAATATAATTTAAGTAAGAAAATATTATGATTTCCACTAATAAGCCAGTTTAGATGGTGATGAAAAGAAAAGTGGGAAGACATTGACCCTACACCTTAATCCATCTCCTAAGCAGTACACACTTTTTAATCACATTCTCATTTGGTCTTTGAATCTTACGACTACAGCTATCCGCTAAATTATGACGTTGAAACTTCCATCGGATATGATAATATCATCAACTCAATCATGTCTCGAGGTGCTATTACTATCACATCCACATAATAAGTGGATGGTTGGATCAAATCTTGGAACACAAGGGATCGACATGTATGGTGTTAGAGTAATTCAAGGTATTCAGTTCTCAGGTAAGATCTTCACTAATCTGATGTTATATAATCATATGAAATTAGTATTTCTTTACTTTATCAAGTTTATATTTATAATTTAGGTGTATTTATATTCACTGTGTTGGTTTTATGTATTAAGGGATTAATGGTTAGTTAAACCATTAAATATGGTATCAACGCTTGTTAGATCCAATGGCATGTAGCCAACCATAATTTTGTGACCATTTATATTTGTTGGTTGGTAGTGTTATAGCACAAATTGCCACACCTATGCATTTGTGACATGGCCCAACCCTTCCCCTTGCTTACTAATCAAAATCCAAACTTCCCTCATCAATGTCACCTAAAAAACTTGACTTTTAATTATATCTGTGGGTTTCCTTTGTGCAACACATGGACATTCGTGCCTTGCTAGCTTGCAGCCCGCGGATGCCCTAAAAAAATGGAAAAAATTAAATAATGCCACTTTTTTTGGCGGGGATTTCGGTTGGGCTCATTTCCCAACCTCCATAAGCCCATACCAAATAGAATTCAAACTCCTTAACCTCTCAAGGGTGGTATAAATGCACCATTGAGGGCTTGAATGAGGGGGAAGAACTGTGGTGCAAAATCATGCTAGAAATTTTTTTAGGAAGCTTCCCTAATCCCTTCATTCTCTGAGTAGCATCCCATATCTTGAAACTCCTTTTGCAATGTTCTTCCCTTTCTCTATATAATTACAGGGTGTGTTCATATCACTGTTGAGTTATCCAAGAAAAATCCTTACCACTTGATTTGATGCTTGAAGGTCTTTGGAGGAACCCAAGGCAATTGGCTCTGAACCATACTGAAGGTTCAATTAGGTTGTAACTACCTTTCTCACATTGTTTTCAATAGAAGAGTTATATTTGCCTCCTACTGTGTGTTTATCGGTTCATTATATGCTAATGTCTTTTATATATGGTTGAATATATGCACATAATATATGTTAGTTGAATGTATAACTACCTTGTAGTAATCTATTCTTGGTTTCCTATTGTAGGGTAGTTCTGACAGAGACCATGAGTGTTTCAAGAAGTGAGAGTGGGGATCGACATTGAACAAAGGATTCAGGGTGTGAGGTCTCTCTTTCTTCCTTTCTCTCTCTCCCTTTATAAAACTAATTATTTCTTGTATGCATTGATATAGATGAGGGTAGTTTTTGTCTTCTAAATTTGCTCTTGCTCTGTTGTGACTTGACCCAAGGTCACAAGGGAAAAATACCTTAATCATGTATCCATCCCTTTCTCCATTTTAAATATTTTGACCACTTCTATTTTATTTTATTTTATTTTATTGTTGTTTTTCTGCTGTAGTCCAAATAAATTATTCATGATGCATTCATTGTAGCGAATGTAATATTCGTAATCTTGAGGAAAACCATTAGGAAGCTTGGGACACTCAATGATCTTAACTTAACAGGGTGTAGTTTTGAATCCCTCCACTTGGAGAGGAGACTAATGTTGACTTCCAAGGGAAGGTCAGTCACTCTTTTCCTCTTTGAATTATCATTAACTCTATTTTGTGCATTATTTACAGTGGATTCGGTTTTAAATTTAGTACTTATTGAATCCTTGCATTCATCTCTGATCTCTTCGTTGCAAGTAGACTCATCCAAGAAACCCATTGCCAAAATATTTCAACCCTTCCCTCCATGAAACCCTAAAGCTCACTAGGGTTCATAACCACTCTATAAAGGACAAATTTATTTCGATGTGCTTCAGTGGATAGTAACATTGAAACTTGAATAGTGTGCAGACATAAATGAAAACGATGGAACCGATGAGATGCATGTACAATCTAATCTAAATCTGAAGCTCGAACGTGGGTTCAGTAAACATGGAATCCATGTAATAAATGTACTACCATCGTGGGAAATATTTTCTTTCCAAAAAATAAAATTAATAAAAATAAGACATTATCCCTTATTTGCAACTTAACACCTATCTTTCTTATTTTAACCACACAAACTCAAGTTTCACCACAAAGGCATGTGTTTCCCTATCAAATATGCAAGAGGGAATGAAGGTTCATCATTTCATAATAAGAATTTTGGAACTCCCTTCTTGTTATGTATGGGAAATGTACAAGTACAAAGAGCACAAGCCAAGTGTTTGACAAAATAGGTGAGAGAGATTTGGCATCATGGAACTCCATGATTTCTAGTGATTCTCAGAATGGATGTGACAATAAGGAATTTACGTTTTTCCATCAAATGCAGCTAGAGGAGGTGGTATTGGATCTCGTCACAATGGTTAGTGTTATTCGATCATGTCCACAGGTAGGAGCTTGGCAATGAGGTAAAGTGTTCATATGTTGAAATATGGTAATTACTCCAGTTAGCCATTATGGAGCGTTAGCTATTTTTGGAGAGTTATAAGTTTAGAGATTTGAGTAAGAGTTTGAGTTAGTTCTAGCTAGTTGAAGAAAACTCTAGAAGAGTTGAGTTATCAATTTTCTATTATTTGTAAATTTTGTGCATTTAACTCTCTCTCGAGAAGTAATGAAAGAATTAAAAAATTTAGAGCCGCAACTCATGTGTTCTAGTTTCTTTGTTATGTTTTTTTATGTGGGTTAGTGCATGAATTTGGTGGATGATAAAGTGGAAATGTGGTGATCAAGAATGCACACCCACAAGAACGTGTTTGTATTTCTAGGAATGTGTATGCATTCCTGATGTGACAGATTCGTAAATCTCCAATCAGCGAGCCATGTAGGCATGTTCCCAAAAATGTGTGTGTATTCTTAAGAATGCACACTTGTTCCTAAGAAACATGTGTTTATACATTCTTTCACGTTCCTAAAACAAAATTGAAATCAAAATAACGCTCGCATGATTTAGGAACGTACGTGCATTATTAAGAAAAATAATGCACACACATTTTTTTAACATGAAATCTCTCTCT